>BCGE01000008.1:304292-403523 GCA_001599155.1 Wickerhamia fluorescens | reverse complement strand
TTGTTTCATGTATAGTTCCATCCCTATTTTCGGTGCTATAAAAAATTCAAGGCTTTGGTTTTGTGTTATTTGCTATATTTTGCTAATTTCAKAACCCAACTTCTTTAAAATATGAATGCTTATCAAATATCCCCACTTTTAATAAATCAATATACATTTCCARTTTTATGTTTACTAAAGACAACTCAAATAATTATTAGATGGTTTTTTTGCGTTGTAATCAATATCCTACAATCAAGCATTCATGTTTAAACCAAACCCCAACCTTCTATACAGAGAAAAAATATTTTCTCATGAGCGCCTGTGCCAACTACTCAAAAAATGTTTGCTATGTTACTTATACAAAATATGTTGAATAATTTAGTCGACATCATATTCGTCTATCATTTATATTTTCAAAGCCAATCATTAACACTTCAATTTGGCTTAGAGCTGGAGAAAAGTACATAAGAAAAATTTGTAAATATTTTACAAAACAGGTAACCTCTACAATAAAATTGATATTTATTTTTTCTTTCTTAAATRTAAGAAATCAAAACTAAACAAAAACAGACGAGTCTATTGCTTCATCAATTGCAATAGACTGGTTTTTTCTTTATTATGCTTATTCAAAAATCCATATATAATTAATTTTAATTGCTTTATAAGCCAAAAAAATTACAAATTTATTATATGTACTTAACTTTGATATTCCAGAGATAATTGCTGAAACTTAGAAAAGACAAAATTTAACTTGAAATCAGATTTCACTCACAWTACATTTGCTAGATAATAATTTTCAAAGAACTATATCTATTCGTAATAGAAGAATCCACCGAAGCTGGGCGTTGAGGCTATACGACGCCTTAACAGAATAGCAAATTCTTTATCTTTGCCTTCAAAGTATGGACTCATTCTGGCATATAACCCATACTTTTGTCCTCTATTTTTGATAAAATGCTCTGCCCAATAAACCCAATTTTTGGCATAACGAAGAATATCACCATGGATTTCCAGYAATTTAGTTTCTTTTATCCCAATTTCAACAAAGAACCCATCAAAAACAGAATTGGACTTTGTTATTTTCTTATCTGTTTTCTCATCAACAAAGGCCATAAGAAGTGGTATTTTCTGTTTATCTGACCAAGCTTTTATTTTATCTCCAAAATTACTTTTCGCTCCATTAATAACAAATCCGTCAACTTTTGCTCCTCCAAAAACATTTTCTTTCTCAAGATTTCTGTTTAATCTCAATTCTTGATTAGGATTTCCAAAGTACTCCACCAAGTACTTTGCTCCCAATTCCTCCTGAGCTGTTGGTATCTCTTTTTCAAYCGATAAGAGAACTTGAACTCCTATACTTTGGCACTTTTCAATTTCACTTTTCATGTATTTGCATTCCATCCAGGAATTTGTGTATGATTCTTTGCAAGCTTTTGAGTATACAGGGCTCAAACCATCATTTATTGGAATTGGTATAACAACAGCTGCAGTTCTTTTCTGGTGAGTCGTACAAAAGTCTCCAAGTGAAATATCACTATTACCCTTTCCCCAACTTCCTATATCTCTTGTATCACGAAAGACTGCTACTCCGTTGATTTTAATAATACTTCCTAAAAAAATGACTAACAGCRCGCTTGTAAACTTCCCGAATAAAACCATTTTTTTGACTTCTCTGTTGATTTATTATTTATGTACTTTCGCAACCTATTAATATAATATATCACATCACAGACGACGTACTAGAAACAGAACAAATCCCAAACTGCTCAAATTAAAAAATGAAACTCTATACTTTGAACCATCYTTGCTTTTGTAATTACTTGGTTTTCGCAATGTGCACTAACACGTCCCAGCAGCGTTTTTCCTTACTTTATTTGAAACAAAAACCGCCTTTTAAGATCTTCAGAACAGATCAAATAGTGATATATTACAGCTGCTACATAACTGCCCAAAAGTATTCTTGGCTTCGGTGCAGTTTKTGGAGTTCATACTCTACATTTTCAAATAAAACATTACTTTTTGTTTTGAAATTTTTGCTTAATTTCGTTTATCTATCTTTATACTAAATTTTTTTCAATTTGCAGTTTATTTATTGTACGTTTTTTGCAGCTTTTCCCGTTTTGTTAATCTATTTTTCATTGAATACTTACCTAATATTCAATTGAAATATTTAGCTTTTGAATCATATTTTCATATCACCTACATCGTAAAGTCTAATGAGCTTAGTTTTTGCATTTTTTTGCCAAAAATTCTTCTATTCAATTTTTCTTGAGTATTATTTTATCCCAAAACAAGCTTTTTCAAAATCAAAAAAACGCTCACCTGAAAGTGACATCTAGTTGAAAACAAGTTGCACACACTTTTTTTAGAGACTTTATAATACATCGCTTTTCATATTGCAATAATCTCTGAAATATYAGCTTTTCTCTCAAAACAAATACCATATCTCTGTATTTTAAGCCTCCATTTAATTGCCCATTCATATTAATATCTCTTTACATCATTTTTGAAAACATATCAACAGGAATATATATATAATACTTATATCTATCTCAAATTCTTTAAAATATATGGTTTTGCCATCATAACTTCATACAATCTAATTAGAGTGTAGTTAGTTCATTCTTTTACATGCCTTGCTGCATCACCTATAAAGTGCTGTTTTCAAATAACTACCATTCATCTATACTCTTCCTGGGCAATTTAATATCTATTTCCCAATAAAGAGATAACTCCTTTTATCTACTATTCAAACCCCGGGATCCAAAAAATGTTTTTGTGCTAATTTTCATCACACTCAATATACTTAACCAATTTATTCTGTAAAGTTGAATTTTGATTCAATAGTTTTCTGTATAAGCACCCTTTAAAAGTTAATCTAAACTAAATTACTTGTTGATATTTGTCTGGTATATCATAATAAGGGAGTACTATAGAAGCTACTGGCTAAATGAACAACTTGAAAATAAAACACTGAAAAGACCTTAATAATTTCACTCGTATATTTATAGGCATATGATTCTAGCATTGCGTGTCGTAGATTATACATATTACTCTTTAAAACATGAAGATCTACAGCCCCATATAGACATATCTGTTCATTTCTGTCTTTGCTGAAGATTTACTATCATTTACCCTAAAGTTGCATTAAAACTATATATCCAGTCCCCGAATATATTTTATTATTATTACCTTTATCTATGAAATACCTATTATTAGAGCTCGCTTTATTTTCAAGCACTAAATTTGTATTTTCAGTATATATTGAAATATATAGTGCATTTTCTGTAAATAAAGACTTAAGTAGGATCTTTACCCATCCTGCATTTCTCTGCTCATAAAACAAATCTGTCAACACTTTCTTCAAATTATTGATCCCAAAATTTACTCCCTACCTGATCTACAATCATTTTTAAATTTCTAATATGAATTATCAAAACGCATAACATGTTTTATAAACTTAATGTTTTGCTATATTGCATTTTTATTAGTATTCTTTGTCTAGACTGTAGCCTTTTATCATTGATATAACATTATGCAACATCTTTTTTTTTTGATAAATATCTGTAAACGTTCTCTCGCTATTTTTCTGGTCTCAATTGCTGTTACTTTTTCCTTTTTCCCTGGGTAGCTGCTCCACTAAATTTATAAACTTCTAAAGTTACAACCAAAAAACTTGCATATTGTGCGAAAATGACATTTTGTTTGACTTTTAAATTAGCTTGCTGAATTAAAAAAATATCACAGGTAGATTTATATTTCGTGCTGCACCGTAAACATAAAAACGAAAGCTAATTTAAATCAGCTGCCATTTCAAATTTGAATTAACTACGTGACAGGCTTTAAACATTTTATTCTCATGTAGCTGCTTATTTTTTATGTTTCCCGAACCAACCCTTTTTAATAGCTTTTTTTAATTACTTTAATACCACAATATTCCTTTTTTTGTCTTTCAGAAAATAACTCTAGTAAATCTATCTAAAAAATTGGTCTATCAGCTATTAGCGTTTTGATTTCAATACTGGTAATAGTCAAAATATCCTCAATTTTCAAAATATTCAATATTAGCCCTATTTGAAGAACTAAAGGTTTTTTTCCTAAATTATTTAGCTTTGATAGTTCTGACCCAGAATTGCCATTACATTCATATTGTACATCAACAAAAGAGTGTGGATGCTTAAAAAAATGTGAAAAATTTAAGTGTTCGCAGACCTCTTCTAGGCCAACTCCAGATTCTCCAGGACTCCAATATATTTATAGTTACTCATATYTCCACCTTCACCAATATTTTAAATAGCTGTTTAAGCTTCTTTTGAAATAAGCCTCAAAGCAAGAAATTTCAAATTCCTAAAGGTTTGAAATACATCTTTAATAAATAATTCAAATTCAATAGATAAAACTTTCAAATATTGATCTATAAATAATTTTGAGCACTAAAAAAGTTTTCTAATTAAAGATGGATTTTATATGTGAAAAAAAAATCTAAAACTGATTCTGTTACATTTTTTATACCAAATTCTTGTTTACAGTACTGGTTTGCCGATTTTTTCTGAGAAAATCTATACTGCAAAATTTTAAAACTTTTATTTTTAATTGATTCTTCTTTTGCAGACGTCAAATGTAACAATTTTAATACCTTTAGAAGTATTATTTGAATTATTTGGGAAGATTTTAATTTTTTTTAAATTTATTTTCTAGATTCTTGGGCTCAAAGGTATCATACTTTATTTAACAACCATTATTAGCCTCAAAATATTTTATTTCATTTTTCAATAAATCTCTCTGCTTATATGATTAGAGATCTCTTTTTCATTAAAAAAAGTTCCCACAAGCAAAGCCATTTGACTCGCTCTTGCTCTTTTATTGAATAATATACACTGTGTATAACTTCTAATTAATTCCCATTGCTGAAACGTCTTTTTTTTGGTTAAAGCTCTATGCCACCATAACAAAGAGATACTTCTGTTTTTACTCAACTATTGCATGTAATACATAGCTGTGTACTATTAGATTTAGAGCCTCGTTGAAATATAAATTATTCTCTAATAAACTCTTTGGTTTATAAATATATGTAATTCCTTATTATATATTAAGGGCTCTGTGGCCGAGTGGTTAAGGCGGTAGACTCAAGTTCTACTATCGTAAAGATGCACGCGTTCGAACCGCGTCGGAGTCAATATTTTTTCTGAATGTTAAAAATAAAATGAACTAAATTTTTAATTCGGCTTTTTCTTTTCTCAATTACAGGCATTGTTGTATAACTGTTTGTAATATTAGTCTTTATATTCTTAAGGCAAGTTTTAAATTTTTTCTATATCGAGTTACCTAATTTTGGTACGAAAAGCAATGAGGATGTAGGTACTTATTGAAAAAAGAAGTTTTGTTATCCGAATTGATTTGTTTTATTGGTATGTATATTTGATATTTCGTAAACTTGAATATTTTTCAAATACTTTGCTAGGATATATTTAGGAGTTGCTAATATCAACATGAGCTATTAGAAACCACTAGAAAGTCAATTTTTCACCTTCAATATCGCAATTTACATAACTAAATAAGTATGGAAAATATTCAGAAATTAAGAAACAAAGTACTTTCCTAATTTATTATCTTAGTATATTTTCGAAAATTTTTATATCATTATAATATATAAGAAGCTCAAATAAGCTCTTTTTTCATAATTTAAGAAATAGAGCCATTGTATAAAACTTTTTCTAATACAATAAACCTTCTACTTAACCAATTTTTTATTACTTTATTATATTATCGTTTCTTAAACAATTTTTAAAATATGATGGGCCTTTTAAAGTAGTAAAATTTCTCCTTGTTTTTAAATAATATCTTTTAGATTTAAACAATTTTTCAGTGAAGCTCAACCCTAAATCCATACTATATGCTTGGGAATCCTGCATTCAAACCAAAAATTACTCTTTTGGGATGTGCTATTGGTCATATTACGGTATTATAAGGTTTCTTTAGTTTTTGTTTTACATTACAACTCTGTTTCTGATATAATCTATGATTTTTATATATGAAAAGCAATTTTGGTAGTCACTAAAACTTTAAAAATGACAATCAAAAGAAATATGTGCAAAGTTACAAAAAGATCAAATAAATTTAGTATTATAGAGGTAAAAAGCAGATTTTTTCTTTGTTGCTTTTAATTCAAGATACTTCTGGTTAACGAAAAATATACTGAAACAATTTAAAACGATAAGATTAAATTGATGCATGTGAAAAAAATTAACTCACCTAATTTGTGGATATTTTCTAAAAATACGTTATCGTTATCACAAAAGACATTCTAATTTTCTTGCTGAATACGAGCCCTGTTCTATTATGCGTCCTCTAGAACTATATATCAAAATGTAATTCGCACTGCAATCTGTTTTTTTTTCGTTAACATAAGCACAATATCTGAAATTAGAAAACACGTTTGCTTGCTTTCACTTTGATTTTTTTGAATATTGAACGAAGATGTACCTCTAAAATCAAAATTTAAGAAAAAATTAAGATGAAAAAGATTAAATAGACTATATGTCTTTACAAATTTTAACTTCAAAACAACGAATTATTAAATCATCTTTATCAAAAAATGTCTTAAGAGCGTCCTCAAACAATTGAAGCTGTTATTTTTGATTGGGCTGGCACAATAGTCGACTTTGGCTTATTTGCACCTACTCAGCTTTTGTTGAAGCTTTTGCGGAATTCGGCGTCGAAATTACTTTGGAACAGGCACGAGGTCCAATGGACGTTGGAAAATGGGACCATATTATAGATTTATGCAACCAGAAATTTGTTTCTAAACCCTATGAAGCCAAGTTTGGTCACTTCCCAACCGATGAAGATGTGACCAGTATATACAATCGGTTTTTACCCTCACAGTCAGAATAGATGGCATTATACTCGGATTTAATCCCCGGGGTATTAAATGTTGTAGCTAAACTTAGAGATTCGGGTATCAAATTGGGCACCTGTCTGGATTATCCCAAGGAAATTATGCAAAAGGTAGTTGATTTGGCTGAAACAAAAGTCCCCAAGCTAGACTATGTTGTGGCTAGTGATGAGGTGAAAAAAGGACGACCTTTGCCCTTGTAGGCATTGGCAAACACCGTGTATCTTGGCATAGAAGATGTCGGCTCCTGTGTCAAGGTAGATGACACATGACCTGGATTATTCGAAGGTCGCCGCGCTAGTATGTGGACAGTTGCACTTACTTGTTCCGGTAACAGTATAGGTTTGACCTATGAAATGTATAAACAATTGCCCGAAAATGAGTTGAAAAAGCACCGGTCAGAAGTAAAAAAAGTTTTGAAAGCTACAAGCTTCCTTACATGATCGACACTATTGCTGATTTACCCGAAGTCATTGCTAATATTAATTCAAGACTCTCAAAAGGCGAATTTCCTCAATCACAGTGACTTAATTATGTTTGTGAAATTCTTTAAAAATTCAAGCACTATTTTTCTAGCAAATACGTGTTTACTGCAATTCATAAGAGCTTATTTTTTATAAGTTGAAAATAAAATAGAAGTGATCAACTATTTTAAATTTTTTAATGAAATAGAGTATTTTCGATTCAAGATCGATAAATTAATGATCAGATATTTGATTTATATTTCCAGCGATGATACTAAAATAGATTTTAGTATAATACTACTGTATGAAGTAATATAGAAACTTTTTAATAGCCTATATTTTAACAACAGTTTACTCCGCTGCTTTTTCTTGTGTGATAATTTCATTCTTACGTACAACTGAGGTCAGATTTGAAGAGTCAAATTCAACACTGCCGTTATTCATATGAGCGCTAGTTTTGAGCGTTTTGTAGTCAAGGGATGATAGGTATTTCAAAAGACCATTTTTTTCATCAGCACCAAACTTAACCTTAGGTGAAAAAATAAAAGAGAATAGTACCAGTAATAGTAAATGATGAACATACCTAGAAAGGATATTCTTCTCCATATTTTTTTTTGATGACAAAAAAGACATATTTTCCAAGAAAGGCATCTAGGTTTTCAGTAACAGCTGCTATTGCAAAATATTGGCCTGCGATAGAGGGTAGCACAGGTTCTTGAATATAAAATATTATTGTCTCCCAGGACCATACTGGCCAAAAGATGGAAAAATACTATACATCACCACAAAATCTACAATACTTTACTTTAAAATATCATAAAATCCGGCAAATACAAAATTTATTATTTCTTCTAAACAAAGACTAATGTAAATTATCAAAGGGCTACCAATAATGCCACCGAAATATACAGCAAAGAATACGTCAGGGATTAACAAAATATTGAAAGCTAGGTCTCAGCCAAAGCTTCGATATGAGTTTCATTTTTTTTATTACTTCATATAAAAGGGTGGTAGAGTATGATCTAAAAATATAGTTACTGAAGCTATATAAAAAGCAATAAGTAAAACATACTGTCAATTTTAGTCAATAAAACTTGAACTTACCCAGTAAGAAGCATTGATTTTTTTAGTGTTCAGTGTATCAAATTCTTTCTTCTCTTTCCACTTTAAATGAAGGAAAAGCAAAAATATGGGAAGTATAGCTCCCAAGCTTATACTAACTTTCTTTGCCACCTGAATATGGTGCGGATGAAAAACTCACAACAAAACCATTGGAGCAAATAAAGGTATCACAATCAAAAGTCAACCATGGAAAAAGTAAATATCAAGAGCTAATTGTTATGCTTTTTGGGAGGTAACAGATTTGTGGCTTGAGAATAACCGACATGACTCTCTATATATTAATCAGCAATTGAAAAAAGAGTATATAGCTAGTAATTGCTTCAAAAAAATCATTAGACTTTGTAGGAGTATGGCCTTTCCACCACGCTTTGACCCACAGTGTGAGTGAATCTTTTGACATTGCACTTAAATTAATGTATCGCCTACCACAATTACTATTAAAATATGCTGACAATGTGGAGATATAGTTTTTAATGAGCCATTGGGAGACAGCACGAAACCAGCAATTATTGTTTGCCAAAGCCTTTTAATGGGGACTTCTTGGTACACTTTCAGCTCTCCTACATTTTTTTCCGTGATATATTACTCCTCAAGTGCATACAACATCTGTTTTTTGTTAAACGATATCACATTGACAGCTTTTGGGACCTGAACATAGTGAAATTTATACAAAGAGTTGGACAAAGTCTTTTGTAGTCATTTTTTTCATCAAAAAATATAATACGTTAGTTCTATACGTGTATTTATACATGCCTACTACTTGGATAGATAATTTTATTTGCACTTTCAGTTAAAGCACGTGTGTTATGTTTGCAACAAAACTTTATCTACTTAACTGTTCGAAGAAGGTACTTGCTAGCACCGCAAGGACAAACCTCAGTCCTAAAAGAATTACTATACAAAATTGGGTTTTAGTATTGGTTTCTTTAAGTCTGTTATCGAATTGTATACAATCCTCATGTTAAAAGTTTCAATTATAAACATTTTATATTGATATAATACAAACATTAATTTGTTATTCAGTATATTTTCTCTAGAATCCGAAAAAGACTCAAAGAATGAGTCGATACAGCATATCTTATTTGAGTTTAAAAGATAATTTAGTAGCTTATTGGCCTACAACTGTTACTTTTATACTGTTTGAATTGGCGTTTTACTTCACATCAACGTGTTCTGCTCGCAAATCTAAATATTAATATATATGGCGACTACTAGGGCATGTATAGAATTATCCCTTTTTACTGAAGTTGTGACACATGGAGTTTTAATGCAAGTTTGTTGAATTGAAGTATACAATATACACAAAAAGAATGGTTGTATTTACTTGTGCATAACACATGTGCATCCCCTGAAGAAACTATCAAGCTATCAATACTGCAATAATAAGATCTCAAATTTGATGAAACTTTTAAATGAATCAGTGCTAAGGATTATAATTTATGTATATAAAAGACGCAGCAATGGAAATTGCGTGTTAATAATAACGACCCATCCTACCGTTTATGTAAAAGTGAGTATTTACACTGGTATCCACCAGCAGGTGTTATATTTAGCACAGGCAGACATTGGTAAAAATTTTTGCTATAGAGCATGCAGATTTTTAACAATAATTGAAACATGTAGTCTTTGTTCTCAGAATTGTATAATGTCTACACTCTTTTCTACTGTCGTGTGTATTTAAAAAACCATTTATGAAAACGCTGATACTGTGTAAGCTAATTTTGTTTTCTAATTATTGAATGGTTTTATACGGATGAGCGGCAGACTATTAGCTCTATTTTTTTGTGTATCCTAATTGGTAAAACACAAGGAATGATATGAAAATGAATTTTCAATATATATATATATAATTTTTTTTTGATGGATTAAGAACATGACGGTTTCGAGGCACTACTTCTAAAGAAAAAATCCTAAATATTTCTATAAAAATAGAATCAAATAATGTCTCGTTTGTATCCTCAAAACTAGTTTCTTATATTTAAGTTGATAATGAAAATATTTAGGATTTTTACTGGTCAATCACTGCAACTCACCAGCAAGTTCATTGATAGACTTTGTGATTCTAGCAACTATCTCATCAGCATAATACTTATCTAAACTAAATGCAGGTGCAAATGTAATGTGGTCACCTTTAACACCGTCAATGGTGCTATGCATTCCCAAAACACTAACACCATTTTTCAAGCAAACTGTACGCATTCTTCCCCCAACATCCTTGTTCCTTTCAAATGGCTCTTTTGTCACTTTATCTTTGACAAATTCAATAGACCAAAAACCACCAGTACCCCGAATTTCACCCACAATAGGGCACTCATTCAAACTCTTTTTTAAAGAATCACCCAAGTATGTCCCCCACTTTTGGATATTTTGAACCAATCCGTCACGTTTTACTTTTTGTTGCACTGCTAACGCTACGCGGCAATTGAAGTCGTGTGAATGGTAAGTTTGGGCGCCGGCTACAAAATTGGAACCGTTAGCGTATGTTTGGTAGATCTTGGGAGAAACTAAGACAGCTGCAATTGTAACAAAACCGGATCCCAACACTTTACCAACTGTTTGGATATCCGGACCATTATTGTTGTCCATATATTGCTCCCAAGCATGCAATCCAGCATTTGGGCCAGAACATCTACCCATACCACACATCACTTCATCAAGCATGAAGAGGGCTCCATATTTTTCACACACTTTTTTGACTCCATCAAGGTAGCCAGGCACCGGTGTACCAGTTCCATATGTAGTGCCAGTAACGGTTTCAAAAATAACTGCAGCAACACTTTCAGGTCCAGCTTGAATAAAGGCATCTTCCACTTCATTTACCAAACGATCTTTATACTCTTCTAATGTCTCAGTCTCTCCTTTAAGCCTATATGGGTAACATTGGGAAACCTTTGGGGTGTTCTCAGGTGGCATCATAATTTCGGCAAAAGGCACTTTTCTGTAACCGTCACCAACAGAAAAAGCACCAAGGGTGTATCCATGATATGCTTGTTTTCTGCCGATAAACTTCTTTCTTTGGGGCTGGCTTTTTTCCATGAAGTATTGTCTTATAATTTTCAATGCATTTTCTGTAGCTTCAGAACCCGAAGATGTGAATAAAGCGCCTCTAAAAGCATCTTTTGGTGAGTTGTCGCAAATGAATTTACTAAGATCTTCTGCAGCATAGTTAGAAGCAGTCCCCGGATAAGAGTAAAGCGAAGTTTCGGCAGCTTTCTTCATGGCCTCAATAATTTCTTCATCACGATGTCCCATAGC
This sequence comes from Wickerhamia fluorescens, assembly GCA_001599155.1. Classification (NCBI taxonomy): domain Eukaryota; kingdom Fungi; phylum Ascomycota; class Pichiomycetes; order Serinales; family Debaryomycetaceae; genus Wickerhamia; species Wickerhamia fluorescens. The sequence continues at coordinate 391,805 of BCGE01000008.1, read as the reverse complement.
AGATACAGCAGCACCGCTGACTGCATCAATTACAGTATTTCTCTCTTTGGTAACTGGATCCTCGAGAGTAATTTCAAGGCCTTTTCCTTCCACAATCATAGGGGCCTTTTCTGAAATTTTTCTTTGAAATACATAAGAAGCGGTTTCAGGAATAGATACTGTCATTTTGATTTGGAATGAGTTTGAGTGTTGATGAATCGAGTTGCTGAATTTGGGACGATATAGCGAGTTTAAGTAGTGCAAGTTTAGTAACAGCAGCTCTCGATTTATGAAGTCATACACACTCTGCTGGGAACAAATAGAGTTAATATTAAGAGCGTGATATATGTTTTGTCCAATTAGAGAATAGTCCAAGATTACACTTTTACATAAGTGAAAACTCAAAGTTACTTTACCTAGTATATTGATTATTGAAAAAAAAAAAATAAGCATAGTCGTACATTATAATTATTTTGTTTTGAGCCTTGGGCATAGGTGCGTCCTCTAGAACTTTTCGGCGGAAGAATATTTGTAAGAGCTGAGATATTGTTACTTGTGCACCAAGTGAAATCAAAACAGTCAAATATCACACTAATTTCGTTATTCAGGCCCTTTGCATGAAAAAAAAAAAACAGAGTAACCAAAGAATGCTCGAAGTACACGTTTCTTATCATTGATAAATGTTTACCTAATTTTATAGTGAAAAAAATGCTGCTCATGAAATTGAAGTTTTATGTTGATAAGATAAGGTTTCTAGATAGTAATTTAAGTTATTAGCAAAGTCATGTTAGAATCCTAGAGCAATAAGATCTGTTGATTATAGAACCAATAAAGTCACCACCTCTCCCCCAAAGGTTACTACTAGGCTATATAGATACATGAAACAACAACGTGTTATTCTATCCACTTGCAACACATTTTCGTTATAAAAAGTAAGCTCTAAAATCTAATATAACACTGGTCTAGAGGACGCACAATACTCGTGTTATATAATTGGGTTTTGAACACTACAACGCCTCTCTTGGAGCACATTTAAAATTAGGAAAAATGAGTTCAATTTCCGAATTGAGAAGTTGGCTCAACCACGTGTGAAATATATTTTTGTAGTTCGTTGATTATTAAAATTCTGATAATCGGTTTGAAAAATGTGTGGAATTTACTGATTCAAAACATGATATAGTATCAAAGTTATATTTGAAGAAGTCATTTACATAAGGTGAGAATTTTATATAATATATGAAATGAAATAATTTAACACTTAATGAATAAAAGTATAAGTGCGGATCGAATAACATAAAGAGAATATTAATAACGATGAGTTTCATTATTTTCAATTAAAGTACTATGATCAAGTATTTATGTACAAATTTAATTTAATTGTAAGTATTAAATATCAAGCATTGTCATATTACTCAAGTAAAAATTCATATACGCGAATTAATCAGTTTATTGGTTTAGTTAATTGTTCAAAACTGGTTTTTAATATATCATTTAAATTAGGATATAATGTTATAAAAAGTAGTTTTATTTTAATTCAAGAAAATCAATTTTTTTAAACTACGTTAAAATCTCAAAAAATGAAAAATTTAAAATATGCACAATTTTTCAAAGGAAGACTTTGTATTTTCTCTTACTGAAAACAGTTCTACTAAAAGATATATTGAATTCTGCTTCTCTGCCATATTATAATAGAAATACTCAAAATTTTGTGAGATAATATTTGAAAAAAAAAGCTAGAAACAAGAAGCAAATAAAACTTATAAGTTTAAATTAAGAACCTTACGTTACCAAATTTTTGGTACAAGAAAGGACTTCAAAGTTGAAATATTTCAATTTGAACAGTTTATGTAGAAATCCTTTTTTTTCCTTTTTAAAAATTACCGAATTATAAGATATAAAATATAATCAACTAGTAGGATGAGTTTTAAATTGTTTTATGATAACAAGTGGCATAAACAATTCAGGTTTGTTTTGAAAATTTGTTTAATTTCGTTTCGGTTTTGCAAATTATAGTCGATCTGCGCAATGAATACTTAAAATTTACAATATAAAAAACAATATGGTATCAGAGCTGTACATTTATTAGAATATTAGTTTGGTTTTGAGACTTGAAATAAATTATAAAACTCTTTTCAATTTAATACACAAAATAATTAACCTTATGAAATAAAACTGTTTGGTTCAGGATCTTTAATCGTTTTTATAACCTGTTTTTTCCTTAAAGAACTAACATAAAAATAGTAGTTTTATGCACCATTCACAATATACAATTAAATAACGAAGAGCAAGATTCTAAAAGACTTTTTTGGGTGGAATTAGCTGGAGAAAAAAACTTTCGATTCTAATTCCAGGTCTATAAAATTTTTAGAAGTTTACAACTTTAGTAAATTAAACTGATAGTAATTAATCTATAAACAGAAAAAAGCGGAAAAATAATATTTATTTAAAAAATATGAATTATGTTTGAAGACAATCAATACCGTTATTTGAAATATAAAACAAAGTTTGTAACTGCATAGTATTAAGGCTATTTTTTTTCTCAAAGAACTTTTCACATTGATGCTTATGATTTTATTCTAAAACATTAATTGGTTTAAACCTATAATAGCAATAGCATGTTACTTTTGATTAAATAAAAAAAAAGATATAAAAAAGGTGCTTTGGTTTTTCAGTTTAAATAAAATTATGTTGATTAAACCCACCTTTGAAGCTGTTCAAAAAAATCGACACGTTTACCTCCTCTTTCTACTTCCTTTGTAACAGCATAGCGTATTTCATCCATCATATTTGGGCGGCCACAAGCCACAAATGCCACAGAATTCGCTGCAAACCTCTTTTCACTCTCTATTATTAACCTCATACATGCTCTTTCCTCTTTAATTTCAACATTTGAAAGCTCAGAGCAAATAACTCTTTTTAGACTCGATTGATCAACGCTATTAGATATACATGGTTCGATTCCACTATCATTATCGATGTATGGATTTGAAGAGCTTTTGTTGGCTTTGTAACCCCAAAGAATCTCTTCTATACTACCACCACCAGTACTGTTGAATCGTACAGCTTTAAGCCTAGCTTCAAAATCTTCAATGGGAATTGGGATTCCTGGCCGAGAAATATATATAGTTATTTGAATTTGGGTGTTTTTAAGAGCCATTAGTTCTTTGTAAAACCAAAATAACAGCTTATATTCGCGAATAGTCCAATAAAGATGTAGCCTTTGAGACTGAGCGGTGGACACCCTACTTGCACAATCCAACAATTCGGAATACATACCTGGTATGAAAGTGCCACTCGCTATAAATATAGACGAACTGTAACGAAAAGCGAGAGATGGCTGGCCATAGGGCCCCTCTACTGCTAATCTTATTTGGCCTGTATTATCAAGGTTTTTCTTAAAGTCACGATACAACCATTCAGTAATTCCACTTGTTACTTTGACGTAAAGGACAATTTTGTCCTTATCGCCAATTTCTCGACAATATTTGAGTGGATATGCTTTCCAAAAGCTAAGAGGGCGCATGAAGTGAACGAATACATGACCCCCAGCGACGGGTTTCCAATACTTAGGACGTGGTATCACCACTCTCAACATTTTATCTGCCATCAGAGTGACCTCAGCCTGTGGAAAACCAAATGCTATAATGCGAAGAATACGTAGTATTCTATCAGCCAGCCAAATTATGACTGCACCATAATAAAGATTAAAGTACCAAAGCGAATTTATTTTAACATGTACCCATGATCCTCCAATAATTACACCAGCCAAAACAATGTGAACTATCATGAAAATTTCATACCACTTGTGACGCCAAAATAAGAAACCTTGAATTATAATTAGTGAAACTGCTATAAAAGCAGCAATTCCTGGAATAAAATACTCTTTTCTCATTAAAGTCGGGGAGAACCCCAGCAGTAAAATGATACCGCATACAACATGGGCCAAAATTAAAGAAAACACTATTCTTGAAATCCAACGATGAAAAAGAACAAATTCAGAGTGTTTCCAGCGGGTAATCCAAAGTAAGATATTGTTTCGCCCAGCAAACAAAATTACTAATGGAACATTAATCAGAGCTATAATAGCAAAACGATCTGAGGCATAGCGAAGTGTTGATCTTGATTTTGAACCAAAAACGGGATCTTTTGACATACCGTTGATATTGGTGGTTGAGACTACTAGTAAAATAACAAAAAATATGAGCAATATTATCAGATCAAGACGAGAGGGTACTGATAATTGAAATATCTTTGCAATTTTCATTTCTTCAGACTTATGTCTATGAACCAAAGCAGGAATTTTAAAGTAGCGCTGCCAAGTATAATTCAAAATGCCATTTTCTCTTCGTATTCGTCCAGAGCCCAATACTTTTGACCAATTGTGAATAGTTACCAAAAATAGTATAACACCCCAATAAATAAGGGCGCCTGCTCCATAAAATAATGACAACTGCAGGTTAAAATACCTTCTATTATAAGACTCCAAGTACTTGTTTACCAATTTTTTGTCCAAAATAATTGGTGTTTTAATAGGTGTTGTCCGTTTGAACTTGGCTATCAGATTTGTTTTAACTGCCGATTTGGAAAATTTCTTATAAGCAGAAGTGATATTTTTTTTTGATATCTTATTATTGCAGTGCTGTAAAATATATTCGATATGTTCGTTTTTGATTTTTTGGGTTGAGTTAAAGCATCCGATCAATGTTGATAGATATGCTGAATTAACACAAGCGCATGTATTCACAGTTTTTTGATCGCAAAATGTTGCTGTGACTGAAATTGTTTTAACACAAGCATTGTAAATTGTGAAGGGGTTGGTATGCTCTTTGTAGTGGGACAGATAAGCTTGATTCACGAAGGTAATAAATATAACCAACCACCATCTAAAGAGCTGGTTCATATTTTACCTGTTGAACATTCCGGAGCAGTACAAGCCGAATCCTATTTCTTCACTCTGAAAAATAATATTTGCAGTCAACAGTTATGCTACCAAAAAGGTTGCAAACATAAATCTAAGAAATCAGGATATTATCAAAGATATGTATAGCTCGAAATTTTAAAACTGTATTTCTTTTGTAGAGTTATGGTACAGTTCCTAGCGAAGAAAACGCCACTGTGCACTTTGCTGTATCTAAGATATGGAATGAAAACCAATAATTATCTCTAGCCTTAGAATATTATCATGCATCAACACGCATATACAAAGATATTATGGTACTTTGAAAATAAACTAGTGGTGAGTAACCTGTTTTGAAGCGATAAATTTTTGAAAGTGCCACTATCCCATTAAAATGTTCTCTTTCACGGAATCTGGTTGGCGTACACACTTTATTTCAAGAAGAATGATGTATCAAGCCACTACTCAATACATTTTCTTATGCTATTGTTCACATATAATATTGAATGTTTTTGAAAAGATAAAGAGTTAATAGAAGTCCGAAAATTTAAAGTTTAATTAACTTGATCATTGAATTCCGAATAGAACTGCGTAACCATACTGGAAATGAAAACAGGGCCATTAATCCAGTTTTTTTGATTTTTTCACGCTCATTATCTGTCGATAACTAAATTGAAATACAAAGCATTTTGGCTTTTGCTAATTTTGAGAAAATTCTTGGGGGGCTCATCTGTGGTATGCTCAAACAAACTGTTAGTTGATAAAAAAGAATCAAGAAGAATTTTAGAATTGATTTTTCAGCGCTGATACTTTTAGCATTAATTGACATAAACTAACTGATAATCGACAGTTGTTTGAATGTGAACTTTTTAAGTATATAATAAAAAATATTGTTAAAGCTTTTGTTAACAAAAGACTATAGTACATAACCCAACATGCAGATAGTTAGCTTGAGGCTCAAATTATCACTTTAATTTTATGTAATGTTACTAAATATGAAAAATTTACTTGCAGCAAAAACAGATCATTTTTCAGTTAGTTTAATATAGTAGAACATTGATTTTTGAGGCAAGTAACTTTCTGAATATATATTATCCAATATATATTCAGAAAGACAGCTATAGTTCTGCAAAATTCTAGATTTTCACATACTATAATTCTCACTAATCTTTAATTTGACAAACAATAATCTTTTGATAGCTCCGCATTGGAACAAGTTTACCTTTTGAGTTTGTAAAAACCAGGTTTTCAAGTTTCAAAAAAATAGTTTATTGAAGTCAATAATTAAAAGAATTTTAAAATTTTATTGAAGTTATTCAGAACCAATTATAGTAGCTTATTACTGAATGAAATTACATATCACTGAATAGAAGTGCTTGTTATCGATTTGAATCACAAAAACTTTGTAAGATTTTTACTCCTGAATATCTCTATTTTGCTAGCTACCTGTTCAAAGAATTTCACTTGGAATAGCTAGTATTAAAATTTCTTAAGTTGCTAATCAATACACTAATTATTCTTTCTCTTAGTTCAGGTTCAACTTAATTTATTAAGTTAAACATACAATTATCAAAAGAGAAAATCACTTCAAATATATGCAAAGTAAAATATATAGTATTAAGATTTTGAAACTTTCAAACTACTTAATAATTTTTTACATTTAAAATTAATTAAATAATATTTACTGTTCAGGTTCATAGACAAGAATTTAACATTCGTTTTACAAACTGACTAAAAGATAAAAAGATAAATCTTTTTACCTGAATTTTTCAAGACAGAGATAGGGCAAAGTAAAACTTTTGTGGAGTAGCAATAGAGGACTTAAAGCATTTTTGCTCTTCAATGAATATTAATCATGAATAATATAATGTAAGGCAAAAGCTTTTATTAAAAGTTTTTTTTTCAAAGCAAAAACTTTAATTATTCAACAAAATTTTTAATTAAGGCTTTTTTTTTGAAATCATCATATTTATTACACGCTGTAGTTTAACGTTTGATGACTTATAGAAAAACGTTAATCACCTAAATCATTAAAATTCTAGAGCAAAGTTAATTTCATTTTCTTTTTGGAAAAAAACAATATTCTACTTGGCATAAGCCTAAGAACATTTGACTGCCTTAAATCACCGTGCTTAGTTGCTAAACTCCAACCAATAAATGCTTTTGGTCCAATTAATGGAAGAGAAAGAATTTTAATATAAAAGCTGAATTGCATCAACTCAATAATTTATATCTTGGATTGCTATGTTACTATGTTTTTCTAATAGTATGTTTAGAAAATGGAATTATTCTTAAAAAAAATGAATTATGTATATGTACAAAAGATAATCATATGGTTAATCAGTAAGTCTCAAGCTGAATGTTGACATCTTTGTTTCCAAATAATCATATGAAAAACATAAAATTTGTAATTGGATCTTCTACATGCATCATTAGTTGTATTACCCCGAAAATTGAACCTCTTCTCGCATGTTCTTATCATGGTGCCGACCAAAAAGAAAAATGTTTGGCAAAAAGTTTATTTCTCAAAGCGGTTTTATTTTTGAACGATAAGACTATTTTTCGGAAAGTGCATTACTAGATAATGATTTTTTTAATTGATGGTATAACGTTGATATCGTAAAATTAACTGGATTATATTACATTTTGATAATTACATCTATAAATATTAGGCCGGAAATTGTTTTTGAATACTCTTTTTATTATTAGATAACTATTATCCTCTATTGCATACTTTGCGGTAAAGTGGGATTTACCAAAAAAAAAAATAGTTATATATTAGATATAATTGCTTGTTCAACTTTCAAACCTTACCAATAGATTAATAATAAGCTAAATTGTTTAATCAAATATGAACAAAAAAGATTCATGTTACAGAATTGATGAATGTATCAAATACTACTCAAAGTAATTATTTCTGAAGTATTAAATATGAAATATCAATAAAATCTATTGTTTTAATATTTCGTTCTTCATTTTATAGCCAAAGTGTTAGTCTATTGTCCACTATTTTTTTCCATACCTAAAATGAACAATTAGAAAAAGCTCTATTGATTTACCTTATCTTAAATCTCCTGTGCAAACTTGGGGCAGATTATTTGTATACTAACTAAATGCTCTAGTCAAAAAAATTTATATTATACTTTGGTTTACTTGAAAATATGTAAATGGATCAAATGTAGAAAGGCAAAGTATAATATATTAGTATTTCAGTAATTGAGAAGCACTTGAATAGAATTTTATTTTATGCTTGATAATAATTAGCAGATCAACACATTTTTAAACAAGCATAAAATAGTATGGGCTTTTAAATAAGTTGATTATAAAATAATATTATTTTGAAGTATGCGGTTTTCAATTTGAGGTCAAAAACATTTCAAAGGTTGTGTAATAAAAAACTAGGTTGAAAATGAAGATTTTATCTTAAGATTGTAATATTTGATATCAGGCCGTAATTATTAAGTTTTTTCGCAATGCTCTTTTGGCCAAAAGTGGAAGAAATTAGTGGCGTGAAGGTATTATAAAAGATTATCGAGGTTCAATTGAATTATATCAAATTCAAGTTTAGAAGAGAATTAAGAGAGATATTAAAAACCAGTAATAGGCAATTATCCAATAATAATTAACAGTAGAATAATCAAAACCACAAGTATATTTAAGAGGATTTCCAAAACTCTTTTACGTGATTATTACATTTGTCGAATTTATGAAATGAGCTTTATAAACTGCGAAAGAAAAATATACAAAAATTGGAACATTCTATAATATTGTTGATTACATAAATTAACTAGACAATTATCATTCAGCTACTATTTTTTGGAGAGGGTATACTGATGGTAATGATCATATTGAAACCAAAAAAAAGCTTTTTTTCATAAATATCACATACAACTTGAAAAAAATTTGTAAAATCTAAATTGATCGTGTGGTGTTTAATTTGAATTTCTTCGGGTTAAGTGTCAAATTATACTCATAATATCAGTAATCAGCAAACAATTTTAAAGCTTAGTGCTTATGTGTTTTCTCATCTTTAGAATATAATATTAATTGGCTCTGTGGCCGAGTGGTTAAGGCGGTAGACTCAAGTTCTACTATCGTAAAGATGCACGCGTTCGAACCGCGTCGGAGTCATTTTTTTTTCATAAACCGCCTCTTTAGTAAAACAGTTTCTCCGCTTTTTCCACTATTTTTATTTGCGATCCTCGTTTCTTGTTGATTATTTTCTTTTTTTTAGCATCGCCTGGTTTTCTTAATGACAAAAATTTCTCCACACTTTTTTTCCAAACCATCAAAAAAATTGTCTTCTGTTCTGGAAAAAATCGACAATTCATTACATTTTCTTCGTCCTTTTGTAAGTGAAAGATTACCATTAAGTTCTTGGTATCTATAACATCTTTTATTGTATTAATTGTTAATAAGAAGTTTTTTTCCCCACGTTTTTTTTGGTTTTTCTCTGTTATTTGAAGCTCTTTTTTGGCTTGGAATTTTTGTTGCCTTCCGATAAAATCCTTGAGCAGGAAAATCTACTGTTTACTGAAGAGAAACTGAGTGAGAACCGAAATAATCATATACTTTAGAGGGATTCATTAAGCTTTGGAAACGCGAGAGACGTGAGAGACGTGTTTTAATCCCTCAAACAGCGAAGATACTCAGTAAAAAGTTAACTGGTGATTTTAACAGTTTTTTTTTGTTTTGGAGTTTGGAGCTATATTTTAAGGATAAGATGATGTCAATCAAGCTGGATAGCGATTCAGTAGTGGCTCCACCACAGCAAACCCCACCATCATTGTCATCGCCATCATTGTCATCATCATCACAATCACCACTTCCATCGCCACAAAATGACATAAAGGAGGCACCTTCAAAGCTGAGGAAAGACCCTTCTTCTCGACCTTACAAATGTCCGCTTTGTGAGAAGGCCTTTCATCGCCTAGAACATCAAACTAGACATATTCGTACTCATACTGGCGAAAAGCCTCATGCATGCACCTTTCCGGGCTGCTTCAAACGATTTAGTCGTAGTGATGAGTTGACGCGACACTTGCGGATCCACACTAACCCCAACTCTAGGCGCAATAAAAACTTGAATAAAGAAGACAAGCGGAAAAAAAGAGCTAAGGATTGGTTGGCACTGAGTGATCTGGCTAGTGATGATGAGAATAATGCTAATTCTTCAAAACTGTCGGTTCAAAATAATAATATAAATAAACTGGCTACGTTGGATGATAATGTCTCAAGCAACATTTTGCCGCCAGCCGGATCGGCCTCTGAATCTATCACATCTAAACCCAGATCTATTCCAGCCACAAATATCAATACTAGTACTGCCGACACTGCCACCACCACTACACTCTTACCATCAACAGTTATGTCTCCTGAAAAGAAAGTTCTTACTAATGAAAATGATTCTTCCACCATTACCACAAAAAAATATAACCAGAGCACTGATAGTGGTGCTCTACCAACTATGAATATTGATATTCTTGCTAGCGCAGCGCTGAATGAACTAAAATTGTTGGAGTCTCTGCCAAACCCTTCAAAATCGCTCCCCTCTCTCAGTGAATTCTTTTCACAGGATCTGCTGCAAAATAGAACTCCTGCAGTAGGAAACAATCTACAGTATTTGTCCAGCGTAGCCGCTTTAACATCGCCGCTGAACCAAACATCTACAATACTATCTCCACACTCGGCATTGCATTCAAATCTGCACTCCTCATCATTAAAGTCAAAGAGCTTCACTACATTGGCCCCTCCCTCAAAGTTAAATTCGCTCTCTTTCCCAATGATGACACCAATAAATCTGATACATAGCAATGGTGCTGCTAAATCGAATAATTCTAACGCTGCACTCTTTAATATTGCAAGCAGAAATAATTCAACCACTACATTGCGCCAACCTGAACCTAAACTGGTAGGAGGCTCTCATATTTTAGAGGATTCGGATCTTGATTATGTCAAGCAAAGATTGAAAAAGTCTCGCCCAAACAGTCCAAACCCACGCACCTTTACATTGCCTAACTCTCCAATTTTGGGATTTTCTGCAAATAACACACCCATAATATCTGCTAATTCAAGCTCCACAAACTTAACATCCTTCTTTATGACTCCAGCATTGAAGTCTAACAGCAATGAACTACATTCGAGACAGCCAACTACACCACCAACGACTGTATCCACGTCGCAAACTCCAAAACTGTCACCTTGCACAGACCAAAGCTCCAACATATTACCACCGTTACGTAGTCTAAAGTTGGACCTCCCAAAAAACATCTCCATGCCTAGTCTTTCCCGTGAACATTCTAATAAAGATGCTATGTTCTTCACTCAACCAGCATTAATACCATCTTTTGGCCAACAACGTCGCGAATCGATGACAAATGGAAGAACGCTAAGTTCAAGCTCTGGAAAAAGTGGGCAGTTCAGAAAGCTCATGGAGCAATGAGAAGCGTCATATTTTTCATTTAGTTTAGCATGATTATGTTTTGTTCTGTTTTGGTTAGTTTATAGGTTTATTGAGTATGTAAAATATGTGTGAAAATAATTTATATGTAGAGAGTTAATCATACTGTCTGATTATACTCCACCGACAGCCCAAATTTCGTTCTCGTCTTCAAAGTGGTCGCTGAACATAGTTTCTTCGTCACCACCGGCCTCGACACGCTCACGTTCAACACCCGCTAATCTAGAAGCAACTCTTTTAGTGTAGTCGTTAATTGACCTTGGAACAATTGGTGTGCCCACAATAGTTGATATAGTCGTCTTATCCTTGGACCACAAGTTGAATTTCTCCATATTAACGTCTTCAACCAAGTTAAAAATAGACAAGAAAGCCTTTTCAGCAGCAAGCTTTACGGGAATAATTGGATCCCGAATACAGGCAAAGACACTAGGAGCCAATATGTCCAAATGGTTGACCACTACTTCCTCATATTTGATTCTAGCAGCAGTGCGGATTACAACCAAAGACAATCTTCTAGAATCAGGTGATGTTGAGACTGGCTGTATCGCAGTAGTTGCAACCTGTCTCACTAACTTAGTAATGTTTTCTTCAGACAATTCAAAATCAGCAGGTGACTCGATTGATTTAGACTCATCCTTTATAACCGGAGATTTATTTTCATTAACCAACAACAATAATTTACCTATTGCCACGGTTGCGTTATCACTAATATAGTCGATGCTTGAATTGGAGCAGTTGATTATAAACTCCACAATTTCATCTATCAAGCCAGTGTTAAAAATATGAGCAGGCGAATATCTCAAGAAAGAATTGATAGCCAAAACACAAAACTTGTCATTACTGTTATTTTCTTTTTCCAAAATCTTTGTCTTGATAATATTTCCAGCCTCTTCAAATGATAAAATATTGGCCAAGGAACCAATCAATTTGGCATATGAAACTGCAGATTTGTCATCAACAACAGTAATTTCACTTTCAACCAATGTCATAATAGACGTCTTGGAAGCTTCATTCATGTTTTTACCCGCCTTTTCAACCACTTCCAACATGGCATTCAACATTGCAGTCTTAACGCCCAAATCATCCGTATTCTTAGCACCAGTAACTAATTCAGTAACCAAAGAATCAACTCTCGGCTGGAATTCAATCAAGGTACCCAAAGCTTTAACAGCTTTGACTCTTAATCTTTCATTACTAGCAACTGATAATGATCTCACGAAAGTTCTTTGCAACTGAGGGATAAAAGGTCTTAAAAATTGAGGAATCTTTATCAACAAACTGTTCAAGGCAATTAAAATTGCGGCCTTAATATCATTAGATACATTTTCACCAATAACACGGATTAACGGACCTGTAATAGTAGTGGCAAACATTTTCAAATTCAAAGCTGGAGTTTTGTCTATAATGTCAGCTATAGCCATTGCGGAAGCTTCTCTTTGATCAGCGCTTCCATACATTAAACCATGTAAGAAAACTGGCAATATACAGTTTGGACCTTTTGGCAAAGCAAAAGCAGCCAAGTCTTCGCCACGAACACCAGTCATTTCCAATGCTTGACGAGACGTTTTTACTAATCTTTCCAAGTATTCCTTAGGTTGCTTCTTTATTAAAGCACTCAATGTTTCGAAACTACCCTTGACAACTTCTGGAACGGGGTCACCTAACGACAAAATGAACTGTGAAACAAGATCTTGCAAATAAATTGAGTAATCAAGACTAGTATTAGTAAAAAAACTGCCTAGTCTGCTATAAATAACAGCTCTTTTCTTAGAGTCTTCATGCTTGACTAACGATAATATCTGTTGCATTAAAGGATTCACGCCTTCATCGTCGTTTATCGACAATAAAATATTGTCGAATGCTGTTTTTATTTCCTCACTGGAACTATCATCATTAGCCTCCGCTTCAATGAGAGCATTTACTAATGTATTGATAATTTGACCTAAGCGCCTGTATAATGATGAGCCCGCAACTGATGCTAAAGAAGAAAGCGCCTTGGCCTTAAAAGAATCAATAGGGGGTGCCAATAATGTTGGAATTAAAATTGGGAAAATAATGTCCGATTTAGTGGCCATGATATCTTGTAATGCGTTTAATGCATTTTCGGAGTCCTTTGATTCAAGCATATTCAACAAGTATGGCAAAATCTCATCAATAACAACCTTACCCAATTTTTCTTGCAAGGATTCGAAAGCTTGAGCAGCTGCTTCTCTCACACCAGAAGCATCATCCACAAGAGCCGAGCGTATAATATCAATGAAAACACCCTGGTGCTCTATAATTCCATTAGGTTGGGTTGATTTAATCAATTCATCAAGAGCAATACAAATACCTTGTTTAGCATCGTCGTCACTATCTTCCAAAGATTCTTGCAATGTTGGTAGTAAGCTGGGTAACGCATTAGCACCCACAAGACGCACCATCTCTCCAAGTGTTTGTGCAGCTATTGTTCTTTGCGTTTCGTCACTTGAGGCCAATCTGCGAATAATAATTGATGTTAATGAATTCATAATCTCCTTGACAGTCTTTGGTGTGTTAGCCACTAATGCCTTCCAAATATCAACAGCAGCACTGCGAACAATACCAGTAACATCAGAACGGCACAAGAACAAAGAAGCCAAGACACGATCACGACGTTCCTGACCCAAGACTTCAACAAGATTCTTGTTGATTTCACTAGTGTCACTCTGTTCTTCAAGTTCATTTTTACCAGAAACACCGGTAATCTGGAATAATAAATCACCAGTAAGTTCAAGTGAAGAAAGACGGATTCTGTAACTAGGATCTGATAACCCATTCTCTAATTCAGGCAATAATAAGTCCACAGCCTTTTTAGCATAGTTTTTAACAATCAATCTACCTGCTCTCAATGCAGTATCTCTTATATCTTCATCTGTATCAGCCAACCCATTTAAAATCGGGGAAATGATACGACTCAAATAAGGAGAAAATTGAGAGCCAAAGCAAACAGGTAAAAACAATAAAAGAGGCATAAAACCGGCACGAATATGGCTTCGAGTTGATGTTGCCGAAGATAAGATAACTGGTAGCAATTCTTCCAATTTATTAATACCAAGACCACTGATAACTTCAGACAAAGCTTGAGCAGAGCCAAGACGATCACCCGCCCTACTATCATCTTGCAAAGTGTCCAAAAGTCTAGGAATCAAATCAGGGAATTTGTCTTCACCCAACTTCTCAACTAAAGACCCCAAGGCCCTAGCCGCAGTAGACCTTGTGGTGGGAACCGGATCAACCATTGCAACTTCTAGCTCATCAACCAATTGTTTTAAGTAGGGAAGCAAATCCTTGGCATCTACTAAGATAGCCATATTACCTACGATTTGACAAGCCTTCTTCTTTGTTCCAGCAGAGCGATCCCTCATACCTCTATGTATAACATGAATAATCAAAGCCAAAGATGGACCATCAATGTAATGAACAAACTGGGTTTTGATTAATTTATCTAAAGCCTCGTCAGTGTACTTAGTCGGATCACCAATAGCATTAATTAAGTTTGGTACGATAACTTGTATTTCAGGGTTACGAATAACCTCACCAAATCTTTTCAATGCTTGATCTGCTGCTTTTCTAACTTCTTTGTGTGTATCATTCAAGACACCAACAATTTCAGGAACAATTGTTGACAATGAAGCTGATAACTGGGTGGGATCTAAGTATGCCATGGAACCCAACAATTCAACCGAACCCTTCTTTGATCTCCAAGCAATTTCATCCAAGTTGGAAATAGCTAAAGGAATTAACTTTTTGACACCGTAACTAGTAGTATTTTTCATAATTTGTTTTGCTGCAGAGTCGGTGGCCTCACGAACTTCAGGTACGGCATCACCGAGCGATTTCAAGATAATTGGTAAGACCTCAATTACATAAGGCTCAAAATATTTTCCAAGGCTCTGAGATAAGCATTCAAATGCAAAAGAAACACCTTCTCTTCTGTTGGAGTTTTTCTTATCATCAGATGCATCTGTTAAGTTTCTAATAATATCATGAACAGCTAAAGACTTGATACCAGCACCCTTGACCAAACCTGCAATACCATATGCGGCACCTCTTCTAGATGCAAAATTCTTACCTTCAAATAATTTTTCAAACAAAACATCAAAATACTCTTGTAAACGCAGTTCAAACGCAGGAACCAATGGTGAAATACACTCAGAAATGGCATATTGCACGTCTTCGGAAGGAGTATCAAGGGTTTTGATTAACCTATCGATAATAGCTTGAAGCCTAGCATCAGAAGTATCCAAATGACGAGCCAAAGCACCATACAAAATAATCACACATTCTTTAATGTTATCTTGAATTCTTGAACGCTGGTCTTTTTCAGCTAAATTAGCTTCAAATATCGGAATTAATGTCTCAATACTTTTACTGCCGTGCTCATTAATTATTTCAATACCTGCATCTTGTAATTCTTGACGTACCATATCCTCCTTGTCACCCAATGCTTTTTCGTCAACCAAAAATCTGAAAACTTTTTCAATTGAAGAAGAGTCAAAATAAGGAGCCAAAAATTTTAATGTGAGTGCAATAGTAGATCTTTCCTCCCAAAAATCTTTTTGGTTCAAGGATGATTTTATTACTAACCCATATTTGTCTAAAGCAGGCGGTGGCGGGTTCTTCTTAATGTGGTATAAATCAATCAAGTCCTGTAAGGTTTTTCCAAAAATTGTGGAATCACCCTTCTCGGAGAGTATCTTAACAGCTGATACAATTGATTTGGCAATTGATAAACGTAAACCAGTATCAGAGTTTCCAGCCAACTTCAACAATTGTGCTGGGGCATCATCGACGACCTCAAGTTCATTATCTTCCCAAATAGTAGTAGCAATCAGCGCAGAAAAACTATCATTGTCATGAGCTGCTATCCATAATTCGTTAGAGTATTTTAAAGTTCCTGTCAAGTCAAATTCAGAATCAATTCCTTCCAAAATCGTGGTTCTGACAAACAACACTGGTGTGATAATATTCTCTAATAAAAGGCGCAAGTCTTTTTCAATAACATTAACAGAAATATGCTGGCACAATGCCAAAAAGCAATCTTTCGATAACTTAGCCTTAGACGGCAATTTCATCAATGAAATTAAGACTTCAATAATGTGAGCCCTAGGAATAGATTCATCCTCGAATGCCTCGGCGTGTGCCGAGATAATTTCAATTGACAATAATAACTGTTCTTCTTCTGGATCTTCTTCAAGAAATTCCGATGTAACAGCTTGTTTTGTAGAATTCTTAATAGCTACCTGCTTACCTGTCTCCAAAACGCTAGTTAAAAGAGGTAAAATGTAAGACAAGGATAACGAATCCAATGGTTTCTGGTCGGATAACATTTTAATTCTGAACAAGATCCTGCCCAACAAGTGTAAAAGAGGCTCATCGAGATAGTTTTCTGATAGTCCCGATATTTTGTAAGTTCTTATGGTAGCAACACCAACAAAAAGACGCAACAGGCCCAATCTGGATGAAATTAACTTGGATAAGTTTAAGAAAGCAGTTACTAATTTTCCTCCAAAGAAAGGTACCAGCGCATCAAGTTTAGACAAATCCAATAATTTTCCAATTGCAACAGAGTACCAATAACTGGTTCCATTATCAACCTGTACGGCTTCGTTGATTAATTCGTTTACAATAGCAATTGATCTCATTACTTGGGCTACTTTGAGTTGAATACTTTCACGGATTTTTTTCTCATCACTCAACTGGTCATTAACTAATTTCTGTTCTTCTTTTGTTAATTTTTTGTTGTTCTTAGAGGAAAGCTCTTTTTTCATGCTCTCTTCCCACTTTTTAATTTCATAGTCCTTTGTATTTTTGTCTTCAATTTTTTTCGTTTTGCTTAAATCCAAGACATCAACAACAAGTTCACCTTCTTTGGCTCCCCATATTTTGATAGACTCGTCATCAAGATCACTAAATTTATTGAGACTAAAATCTTCAGCGATTTGAGATGCTAAATAGGGACCAATGATTGCAGGTTGAATAAATGCCAAAATAGTAATAGACTTTACTGCGGCTTTATGAACTAAGCCGGACGCACCTTGGGACATGGTTAGTTTAAAAACATCTTTCATTAGCAGTTCATGATGAATCTCAACCACCGCTCCTATATCAATGTGATGGCTACTCCTTTGAGCCAAGCCAACCCAACCATTTTTAACGGGTATTAAATCATGGTTGGCAGCCACAACTAGCTTTGCTAAATTTGATTTAGCTAATTCAAAATCTTGAACTTGAGTTAATGCAGACAATATTGGAGAAAAATTTTTAAAGGAGTACGAAAATGCCTCTTGCTTTTCGGGATCAAAATCGTGCTCAACTAATATTTTAAAAATTGCAGTGATAAAAAACTCACTTAAATCCTGAGAGATGACTAACAATGAAGCAAATATTTCTAAAAACTCCAACCTTAAACCATGAGGTATTTTATTTGAAGTCAAGAAATAAACCCACGTTAAAGCATAATCCAACTTAACAGTATCATCATCTAGAAAAGATATACAGCTAGCCAATGCTCTTCCAGCCCACTTGATGTCAGAATCAGCTGTAAGCTTAGTATATACCTTTGGATTACTTAATATAGCAGGTCTTTCACCAATATTCATCAAAGAGTTCACAAAAACAGACTTGATATCAATTTCTTTTAGTTGATCTCTGTAATGGCCCGATAATGCAATTGTAGCATATGCACAAGAAATTCCTTTATTTGTGATTGTAGGCAAAGGAGATTCCTGAGATTCTACTAATGATTGAACCATGATGGGTTGTATTTCCTCGAAGAATGCTACCACTCTAGTGTTGGGTTTGACAGTATATAAACGTTCACCCAAATCAATAAACCAAAGTTTTCTCAAAGGTAGTTTTTTGTCTCGTAAGCCGGCTTTGATTGATGTCGCATATTTAGCTACTTCCTTTTCATCTCCTGCCCATTCTGGGTTTGCTATTATTTTAAAATAATGCAGAACAAAGGTGCAAATAAGACTGGACAAAGATATTTCGTTTAAATCTTTAGATATAAAAGGGAGCAATGCGTTGAGTATCTTTAAGGATATATCAGTTGACTGATCCTGTAATGACAACAAAGATCTTGTCAATGCAGCTTTGATATCGGCATTCGAAGTTCCCTTCAATGCCTTGATTATCTCATCGATATATTTAAAAATATTCTCCGAAGTAGCATTATTAAAGTTATTAGCCACAATAAAATCAAGACTTTCTAAGGCACCTTGTCTCACATTTTCCTTTGGTGATTTTAAGGCACTCAATATTGATGCTAATAATTTTGAGTTGACTAATATATCATCCAAAGTTAACGATTTGGTGTATTTGAAGAAATGTGGTAAAATTATACCAAAAGAGTTTTCCGAAGACCTCATAATACCTTTTTCAACCTGAGGAAGAATCAATTTGATGTCTGACTGAGTAATATATTGGCGTACAAAGTTGCCAAAAACATCAAGTGATACGGGTAAGGGAGGTTGCTTTGCAAGCATAGTCTGGCTGAAAAACTCCAATATTTGCGATTTAAAGGGCTCCAACGATACAGCAGGCTTCACCGGTGCCAAATCTGCTATAGCATTAGTCAATACACCAAAAATACAGAGTGCCTCCGAATGTGAACATTTTAACAATCCATCAACAAAAAGAGTTATTAAATACTTCTCATCTTCGCAGATCGAAAGTGCCGATACAAATGAGTGTTTTGTAGAAGCAAGTATAGATTCGTAAACACGTTTTTTGTGCTGGTACGAATGTGGACCCTCAACTGTATATTGTATACCATGGGCAAATATGACTGCCTGTACATGTATCAAATGAAGTACTATTTCTTCTGCTGCTGCGAATTCAGTCAGCAAAATAAGAAATCTATTTGACCAACTTAAAAGGGTCAAATAGTCAGAAATAGCCAACAGGGTAGAGCCTAATTGATTTGCCATAAACTTGGTAAAGCCTGCCAAGTACTTTGAATCTAATCTAATAATAGCCTCTAAGGTTTCCAAAACTTGGTTTCTTGAGTTTATGTCCAGGTAATAGTTAAAAGTTTTCAAAAGCCTTATACTAATACCAGCTAAGTCCTGTTCCGGAATAGACTTAACCATTGCTTGAATAGAACGCATCGTTAGAATTCGCTTACTAGTAAGAGACGACGCCAAGTCCAGGGCGTACCTGTCCTTCAACGTGTCCCATTGTTCAGCTTCAGCAGACGATGTGTGGGTAGACATTGTCGCTTTAGCTCAAAAAGATGGTGATTGCAGCCGATACAGCTTATAGCTTGAAAAATTTTAAAAAAAAGTAGCCAGTTGCTACCCGGATTTGAGTCGTGCTATATATAACTAGCATAGTTGACAGCCAAAGGGTCCAAGATTTTTTCCTTTCTTCTTTATCAACTATAACAGTCAATGAAGATAGGCTACAGTTAATTCATCCGTTGCAGTGAAGCAGAGACTTGTCTTTGTGCCTCGCCTTGTGCGGGCGCTGTGGATAACATCATGGCCTTTTCACCACCTTTATAATGATGTATATGATTATCTGAGGCTGTCAAACATAAGTTGATTATTTATTATAAAGAACTTTTTAAATAGAAAGTGATATTATATTAATAAACAAGTAATGTGTGAATTAGTGAATAAAATATTGTAAATGTCAAGGCTGTAATCAATCTAATTGCTTAACTATAATGAGTATGGTTTTATAATTATTTCTGTATTTTTGCTAATGCCCAATAGTTCATCTTCATAACACTGCGGTTATATTTTTTAGAATTTGATTGTTAATTTGCTTCAGTGTTCATATTTTGAAATACTTGTATCCATTTATTTTGCTATTGCTACATTTTATATATTTCAAGCAACAAATAGGTTCTTCTGTCTTGTTATTAACCAATTTGCCCATAAACCATTGGTCACATGGAATCATTTAAATAATACTCAAATATTCAAACTTTCTAGTAGTCTAAAAACTACGTACTAACAATGCCACCAAACCATTCAGAGATGAATGAGCTGTGAATTCACGCCATTTTTTTGGTAATGGTAGCGCGGCCCCCAATTATTTTTTTGCTTCTTTACACCAGCTCTTCTTCATTTTAAGCAATGGTCTTAAGCCATTCCTACATTCAAACTATTCAGATTTCAAGAATCATCATACGCATAAATAAATAAATAAATACCCTATTATTTTACCTGTCTCATACACAGTATGAAAAGGCTCCCAGAAAAATAATCATATTGTATGTTATAGCACACAAATAACGGCCATAAACATAAATCAGAACCTCCCCAATAAAAGTGCAACTCGTAATGAAGCACTAATGAAATGTTAATAAATAATAAGATGTTGGTTGAATGCTATTTCATCTTTGGTTTAAGATTTTATTATGTTTTTAGCATTAACATCCCATTAAACATCCACACATTCTTGTTGTTGCATTAATCTTTACTGATAGTTCTACTTCCATTTTCACTTTTTGTTCCACCTCTATTCTCCATTATTGTTCCTGACTTTCGCCATGCTTAAAACAACACCGATTTCCGTAACGACAGCTACCATAGCGCTCCCAATTCATACACGGCTTCAGTCTCCACTTGGGCAGACGACGTACACCCCTCAATTCATGTTTTCCATGAGCAAACTGACATTTGTTCCCATAAGGGCAGTGTCCCTTGGTCATGTGCGAAGCACACAATTCAGTTTTGTACAAAAGGGCATTTGTCTCTGTAGATGATCCACCCGATCCAGAAGATGTACATGATCCAGTCCGAGCTTTATATGTGTTACTATTCTTTGTTGGAGTAGTGTTATTTATCAAATTCTCCAATGTTAATGGCAACGGGGGCACTACACGTGGTACCTGCTCTTGTTCCTGTGTTACACATGGAGGCAGGTATATGTCTCCCCAAAGGTCAGGTAGTAATTGCAATTGTTCGTTTAAAAGCGTATTCATCTTGTATATAATTAAAGAATCACTTTGTCTAAATCCTACTTTCTCTACTTCAGCGACCCATCTGATGCTTATATAACAAGTACCAGCAGACCTAGAGGAGGGGAAAAATGATGGCAACGATAAGCGTGTAGCGCCACTTTGGAATGTGGAGCCACTACCAAAGTCCAATTCCGATGATGAAACGTGCTTTCTCCTACGGTTAAAGCCTATTCATAAGTTCCCCGAAAAATACTACAGCCGTTACTCGGTATTCCTTATTCTAAAGATTGATACGTATCTGTCTCGATACGACCTTGAGTTCATCCTTTTACGATATACTCCGATCTGGAAAAGGTGTTTATGTGCGAAAGATTCTCTACAACCAATATCGCCAAGTTTTTCCGGTCTAGTAGTTATAGACAATAAAAAACGTTTTTTTTTGCTCACCGACATTAGGGGCCAACAAAGGGTGGCATGGTCCGAATGTCGGAGAGCGTATTAATAGAGCCATAAAAAATTTGTAATAGCTTATGTATGGTAAACTTTGCTTAGTTGTGTTGTTAAGAATAAGGTAATGATGTTAAAAAAAATATTTGGGAAATGAAGTGAGGTACGGCGAGGTGTGTTTGTATTTACGTTAATCCCCTATTCTATGTTTTCTTTCGATTTTAGTATACGGCACTGCCCAGCTGTCGAGCAAGCACAATAAGCGAATGGCAACAGCAAACAAAACTTTATCCATAGTTTAAACGTAGCAACGCCAATAGTGCGGCAATTGTAGAATTCTTAGCTCTTCGTCTCCCGACACGGGATCGGGTGGGATGAGATGGAGAAGCTTGGGTTATGAGCAGGGAGTCAATTGTGTCGTACCAATGCACAGAAAAATTAGGTTTGATGATGAAAGAGGAGACTAGGGGGAGCAAAATAATACCATAAATTTTGTTGGTATGGTAGTTAAGGTTGGTTGAAATTTTGAGAAACTACCCAGTACTAATCAAAATTGATAATGAAATGTTTATTTAGTAATCAAAATAATTTAGAAATGACAAGTTAGGTATTTAATGGAAATTAAGATATTAAAATTTGATTTAATAGAATTAACTAGAAGTGTTCATTGGAAAAAGGGTATTGTGATTATATTGTATTAATATTGTAGTGTTAATTGGAATGTTTATTATACTATAATTTAGTATCTTTGTATCTTTTCAATTTTTTTTCTAGTTGATTAAATTTTTAAAATACCCGTATTTTAAACATGTTTTGTTTGCAATCATCTTTATCAAAAGTTTTAACTAATTTAAAATCTTGACCATTCCTCCATGGGATGAATAATATAAGTACCTACTCATTCTTAGCTTTGTTCCTGTTCTTTTTTGGATACTTTTTTTCCCTCTTTGATCACATGACTTCTTGTTTTATTGTGCTTACTTTTTTTCCTTGTATTTTACAAGTACAATACGTTAGGCAAAAATCGCCATCGCTACCGGTGAAGGCGTGTCATGATCGCTTCAAAAGCTGTGGGTGTCCACTGGGAATGGTTTAGTGATGTACATCCAAATGTTCCGTGTCAGCCTTTGATTGATGTTATGCTAAATAGTACAGACTTTGTGTCTAACACCAACAATAACTTTAATAAAGACGCGTCTCTACTACATTTGGAAAGTTTGCCATCGAACGAAAAGAAGGGAGATAACGATGGCTCAATAAGACCTAATTCGAAAACTGGATTGGTTTCTAATGCATATACTGCTCAACCTGTAATTAATTTTGTGCAACCCGAAACTAGACCTACCCCCAAAACTGATTTGCATCCACCAACAAACAGAGTTCTAGGAAGGAATAATGATGATACGAATAAAGCCAATCGAATTGAGAATGATCCAATTAAGCTGAATCATATAACTAACCATTTTAACAAAGATGGTCTTGCACCTACCAATTCAAACAAGATCAATAATGTTAACATTAATACAAATCAAACATGTAATAATCAAAATTATGTGAACGTGGCCAACTCATCTAATAATCACAAAAATGCTACTATTGATAATAAGAGGTTTCCTATTATCCCCAATTCATCTCAAATATATTCTTCTTCGGTTATTGATCTAACTCAATTGCTGCCCCAAAAGCGAAAATTGGCTATAGATAATGAACCGAGTACCAAACGCTCAAAAACCGATTCTTCCTTGGAAAGTTTGTTAAAATTATTAGAGCAAAAAGTATCGCTCTATGAAGAACGCTTTAAGGTATCAGAATCAACTTCACTTTCGTTGGATGCAAAACAAGATTTTTACAAAACCGTATTTGCTCCAAAACTAGAGACTTTGGAACAAAAGATAAAAATATGCTATAGAGATTACAAGAATGCTGATGAAGCAAATATGCTGTCTGCTGATACCTCTATGGGTGCTATGCGTTTCGATATAAAAATGGCAACAACCTCAACTCAATTGCCAGCAGAAATGACTGGCGACTTTACAGATTTTACACAACCCGATTTAGAAGTGTTAGAAAATGCAATGCAAACTTCTTCCTCGACAGTACCCCCCATTGTCTCTGCTGCACCTGCTCGTATACGAACACCTCGGTCACCACCTCCTCGGCCACCACCTCCTCCTCCATCAAATTTTATGGATAATGAACTAGAAGATGACTTTGGCGAAGAATTAATGGACGGTTTACGCACACCTACCCAAGAGCGAGATGAATACAATGATTTGAGCAGCTTTATTGATGACGGCGATACAAATATTTCTAAACATAAGCATAATGAGTCCGGATTCTCATCTGAAGTTGATCGCAGTTATTCTGAAAATGTTAACGATGAAGACTCAGATCCTGAATCAGATTCAGAGTTTCATCCCACTGAAACCGACGTAATTAATGATATTCGTTTATCACCAAGCACTGCCAAAAAAATGGGTGTAGAGTATAGTCGATCAGAATTAATTGATGATGAAGATGACGATTTAAGGGAAGGTTTAGATGATGAGGAGGATGTGGAAGAAATTGAGGATTTTACCACACAACTTAATGAAGAACGAGAGCTTAACCAAGATATAATTGAACTCATTTCTGATGATGATGATGAAGAAGTATTCAAACCTCTGCTGAATACCATAGTGAAAAAACCTGTATTGCAAACGATAGAAAGCGACTTTGATTTTAGTGATGACGATGATGAGCTAATGAATATTTTAAATGGGGCCCAGCCGATTCCTGTCGCAACCTCTTATGATAAAGAAAATATACCCCCTGGTTCGGAAAATTTTATTAAGGAGATATATCAAGTCTTGAATACAACATTCAAGTTAAAAAGCTTTCGGCAACATCAATTAGATGCCGTTGTGGCAAGTTTGCTAAATAAAGATGTTTTTGTATTGATGCCTACAGGTGGAGGCAAGTCCTTATGTTATCAGCTACCGGCTTTAGTTGAAGGGGGACTTACTAGAGGTACCACGATTGTTATATCCCCTTTAATTTCTTTAATGCAAGATCAAGTGCAGCATCTATTGGATAAAAATGTTAAGGCGGGTATGATTAGCTCAAAAGCTAATGCAGATGATAACAAACAAACTATCAATCTTTTTCGAGATGGATTTCTACAATTAGTCTATCTTTCTCCTGAGAAGGCTAATAAGTCTGCAATGATTCAACGCATAATTGGTAAATTATACGAAAACAAACAACTAGCTAGGGTAGTTATAGATGAAGCGCATTGTTTGAGTTCTTGGGGCCATGACTTTAGACCTGATTATCAAGGTATGGGCTTCTTCAAAGAACGATACCCAGGAGTACCAATTATGGCCCTAACAGCAACAGCTAACGAAAAGGTTCGTATGGACATTATTCATAACTTAAAAATGAACCATCCAGTAATGTTGAAACAAAGTTTTAATCGAAGTAATTTGTTTTATGAAATTCGCTGGAAGAGTGCAAATTATGTGGAATGGATCAAAGACTATGTTGTTAGCAAACATAACGAAAAAACTGGTATTATTTATTGTCATTCTAAACAATCGTGCGAACAAACTAGTGCAAAACTTAATCTGTATGGGCTTAAGACTGCATTTTATCATGCAGGGATGTCAGCAGAAGATCGATTCACCATTCAAAGCATGTGGCAATCCGGAAAAGTTCAGTTGATCTGTGCCACGATTGCTTTTGGAATGGGAATTGACAAGCCAGATGTTAGGTATGTAATACATCTCTATATTCCTCGGAGTTTAGAGGGATATTACCAAGAAACAGGAAGGGCTGGCCGTGATGGCAAATACTCGGAATGCGTAATGTTTTACTCTTACAAAGATGCACGCCAATTACAAAACATGATACAGCGTGATGAAGAACTAACAACCGAAGGGCGTGAAAATCATCTATCAAAACTTAGACAAGTGGTCCAATACTGTGAAAATACTACTGATTGCAGGCGTCAACAGGTTTTGCAATACTTTAACGAGTCATTTGATCCCATCGAGTGTGCAAAGAAGTGTGATAACTGTCAAAACTCAAATATCGCAACAGTAGTAGAAAAAAACTGTACAGAATACGCCAAAAATATTATATATTTGGTTCAGTCAATACAGGAAGAAAGGGTAACGGTTCTTCATTGTCAAGATGTATTTAAAGGTGCTAATCATAACAAAATCATCAAAATGGGGCATCATAAAAACCCATATCATGGAAAAGGGAAAGCCCTTGATAAGACAGATGTTGAACGTATTTTTTTCTACTTGCTTAGTGAAGACTGCTTGGTTGAATATCAAATTATGAAAGCGGGATTTGCCTCAAATTACGTTCGAGTAGGAAGAAATGCCGATATGGTTTTGAGAGGACAAAAGATAATAAAGATCAACTTTAGCAGTGAAAAGCGTCAACGGTCTGCTGGATCAAATGCCCAAAGTACAGCCACTTTAAGCCATAGTAAAAACGTTAATGGGCAAAATAGTACCGGTACCAACCTTAATAATTTTCGGTTCCAGGAATCATTTATCACAGCAAGACAAATGAGCATTAATAGTGCAGCTACACTGAATACAGTCATTGATTTGCCCCTTAACAATTTTAGCCATGATACAGAGTACACGAGCAATAATAAGGCGCATATTGAGCAATCTTACAATGAATTGAACAAAGTACGTATTGAGTCACTGTCATCTCTAAATATACGTTTACAAATGTTCATTAAAGACATGACATTAAGAGACATGGCCATTAGGCTTCCGACAAATAAAAAAGATTTTGGAAAATTAATGGGTATTGGCAAAGATCAATTAGACCATTTTTATTATTTCAAGAAGGTGCTTGGTAATTTAGCCCGGGAAAGAAAAAAAGGTAGTGGTTCACCTAATACCAGTGTTGTAACAAATACCAACAACATACAGGTTAATTCCAGTGCATATTCACCATATTTCCCGTCCACCCTGCAAGACCGAAAAATACAGGGCACTTCTCATGAAATCCCATCGCAATATCTAGGATCACAGGCTAGAACACAAGGCAATGGTATGACAAAAGGAAAACGTACAAATGTGAGATTGCAGAGAAGAAATGGTGGAAATTCGCAGAAAGGTTCGCAAAGGATTGGAACTCAAAAAAGAACAGGGGGCGCAAAAGCTTCTTCTCAGAAGAATTCAAAACACAAGGGAATGCCCCTATAATTTTATTTCTTTATTAAAAATTATTTAAAAGGTAACAATATAGAATTTCTGGTTTATTTATATATACTCTTAATGCTTGTATTTTTATTTAGATGTTCAAACCCACATAAACCGGTATAGTTAAAATATAATTGAGCATATATTATGATGTTGAAATGTTGATCAAGTTTGCGTTTATTTGAAAGAAGTAGCATTGAGGTAAAAGCCATTATTCTTTGCTCATTTTTTAAACTTCATACTAATGCTTGGTTGCATACAAGTTTTGTTGTATAATCAATTGTTTTTTTAAACACAACCCATTTTCGCTGGATGGCCAGAATTGATACTGTTAGTTTTCGTAATTTCTGATCATCTGATATACCACATATATCACTTTGAATATGAATATATTATGTATTTGGAGCGCAATTCCGCTACAAAGAAACATAATATATATATATGTTCTTTTTACCAATGATTAATTTATATAACTCAAATATCAATTTCGTTTCTAAAAAATAACTTTTGAAATATTTGCATGAAATATAATGGATGAATTACTAATTTATTGGTTGGTTGTATCTTCTAAGCGAAGTATTGAAATTCACAAAAATATATTTTCAAATAATGCGTAAAATGCTATCTTGAAATGTCTGTTTTAATTTTGTTATCGATAGAGCAATAGCATCAGTAAAAAGAAAAAACCGATGATATAAGAAAGGTTACATTGATTGCAAATAATCATATTAACATACCACGAATACAGGTTTCAAGTATATATTTATCACAAATTTGCTAAAATCGTACCATCATAGAGCTGTGAAATTGTATATCAAAATATGTATAATGTAAATCAATCATTATTGCAATTTTTTCGAGAAGCAGCAAGGCTTTCAGCAAGATTGAAACACAGTATTTCTTTCGAAGTTCTAATCAATTGAGCAGTTTGTTTTCATGCTAATCATTCAGAAAGTTACCTTTTGACATACCAGATTATAGTTTGCCGAATTGCCTATGCATTAACAGCATTCAACATATTCAAGAATTTTTCAGTGATTCCCAAACCTGGATCATTTTCAAAATAAATTTTGCGGCAATTCCATTCACCATTGTAGCCACGCGAGCTTCAAAAGGATTCCGTAGTCAAACATGGGATATTTAAACCTAATCTTATCTAATAAAATACCGTTCCCGCTTTTTAATGCGTTATTTGTTTTATATGATAATTCTTTGTGGCATTTTCATTTCGGCTTAAGTACTTTAAAGGCACCTCTTGCACCAAAATTAGGCTGCTATAGAAATTTTATCATAAACTGATGTGGTTATGTTTATTGCATATATATGGAGCTTTGTATTAGTTTTCATTATGCTTGCTACAAATATTGTTTTGGCAGGAGAGGCGCAAATAGCTGTTTATTGGGGGCAGAAGCAAAACCAGAGTACAGGTACACTTGGTGAGTTATGTGAAGATACAACATCTAGTATTGTAATTTTGACAGAGTTTAGAGGCAAGCCCAATTTTGAGCTTAATTTTATATCTGGCTGCAAAGGGCATATACCAAATGGGCTACCATATTGTTTGGAATTATCTCGTGATATAAGCAAATGCCAGAATAATGGCAAAAAGGTTTTGTTATCTGTTTCGACCAATATTGACGAGCCAAGTGTCAAAAAGTACGTTCAAAAGTTCTGGGAATCATTTGGACCAATTAAAGATCCTCATGACTGGAATAGAACATTTAGCAACGTATCAGTTGATGGATTTGCATTTGATATGAGAGAAAAGGAGTTTGATTCCACCTCTTTCACTCATGTGTTACAAGAGTATGCATTGTCAGCTCAGAAAAAGATGTTTCTATCAGCAATTACATCTTGTAGTAGCCAACTGTCTCGTATTTCAAATGAACTCAAGCTTGATGCAATATTTCTTTCGTTTGACAAGTGCAAATTTCCTGGAGCTCAATGGAGCTCTTGGTTACAATACGCAGCTGAACTGAAAACCAAACTATTTACTAGCTTTTCTCCATCTA
Organism: Wickerhamia fluorescens; assembly: GCA_001599155.1. Classification (NCBI taxonomy): domain Eukaryota; kingdom Fungi; phylum Ascomycota; class Pichiomycetes; order Serinales; family Debaryomycetaceae; genus Wickerhamia; species Wickerhamia fluorescens. The sequence continues at coordinate 362,857 of BCGE01000008.1, read as the reverse complement.
TTAGGGACGTCTATTCAAATATTTCAAGTGATGCGACAATATCTAATCTTTCTAGCAATCCATGGTTCGGAGGGTTTTCAACCTGGGATGCAGTAGGAGTTCGTTCTCCATCACCAAATTCCAAAATATATGGCACTCTTTTGAAGAATAAGGTGGGTCTGGCTGTCCTTGATCCAAAGGTCAGTTTAAAGCAGAATTCAGATTCTTCAAACAGTAGTGCTGATAAAGAAAATCACACATTAAGTTCAGCCTCTGGATCCTCTAGTTTAACTGTGGGGTCTCTGAGCTCAAGTAGTAGTTCGAGTTCAAGTAGTAGTTTGAGTTCCAGCAATAACTCAAGTCCAACTACTGATTATGATTCCTCCTCCATCACTTCTACTTCTTCTTCAACCGCATCACCAGCTTCTTTCACCTCATCATCAGCTTCTTCCACAACGTCCGAAGTCCCGCAAAAGTCTTACAGTACTACACCTAATAGAAATACTAAGGCAAATAATGCACTGACATTAGCCAAAAGCGCTATTGATAATAGCGCTTCTTGTAACAATACTAACTGGCTTTCTATGCTTTACATGGTTGTACTAATGTTTATATAAGGGGCCCATTAAAGATTTTGGACAATGCTATGAATAGCTACTCTATTCTCATTTCTTAGTTTTATTGGCATACTGCTATCTTATAGTGTATACACAAGCAGTCTTATTGGCAAAGCTCGATAAACTCACAATAATTCTGATTTATATAGCATATTTAAATAGTATTTAATGCATTCCAGAGCTTGATTTACCTTTGTTGGATGTCTTTAGCACAAGTGGTGGGCTGATGCTCTTTCTCTGAAACACTTGTTGAAAGTGAAAAACACTTCATCATTACGAATCTATCCTATTTGCATTCTAAATACACCTCCCTCTTACGAGACCGAAAACTCAACATAGTTATTGATGGATCTCCGATTTGGGCTAATAAGCGGCTTATGCTCTAGGGTCAATTTAATAGTTCATGGCGCGTTCTGGCTCTAATTTTTTTACAGCCAAAATACCAAAACTTGCCATCAGTAAAGCACAGTCAGAACCATAACTTTGATGTTGCACCCCTTCCATAAACGTCTTCTTAAAGAGTACAAGTCGCTCTCTACTAACCCACCACCAAAGATAACCCTTATATCTAACGAAGAGGACTTGAGCCTGTATTTGTTTCGTATTTCGGTTGACAACGAGTTATACCCTGAAACTGAGAAGTACTACTTGCTGATTCAAATTACTAGAGAGTATCCAGTAGACTCCCCACAAGTACAGTTTGTTATTGATAAAGATGGGACGATCCCTATGCATCCACATATCTACCTGAATGGGCATATTTGTCTCAATTTACTAGGGGAAGATTGGACCCCAGCTTGTTCAATTGAAAGTGTTTTATTGAGTGTGCAGTCATTATTGGGTACAAACGATAAAAGTGAGAGGCCACCAGATAATGAAACATATGTTAAGCATGCTCCGTTGAATCCTAAGCATACAAGATTTTCGTATCATGATGATGAAGTTTAAGGATGGATGATTATGTTGTAAAGTGAACGATCATAATTGAAAGATACGAGAGAGTAGAATGGCGAAATAAAGGCGGAAAGGGTGAAAAGGATGAAACAAGTGGATTAAGGACCAAATGGTACACAATGAACGAATTGAAAGTAAAACATGGATAAAGATGAATGAATGGTAGACAAATGGATATTGATGGGTTTAAAGTGGATAAAAAATAATCAAATAGGGCATCTGTGTAAATCAAACAATAACCGAAGTGCAATATGTTAGTGTTACATCAAAGTTGGCTATCAAATAAATTCTATTTGTGTCAATAAATAATAAGCGCTAAATAGTCATTTTAATAATGATTTATATTTATTGATTACGCAATCTACTAGTAGGCAGACTAGTATCTTATGAAAGAATTTAGAATTGTTGAAAATAAGCGCAAAGTTAATTTATTCAATTGGAAGTACACTTTAATAAATCCCGAAGGCGAGCTACGGTATTTCAAAAAAACAAAAGGTTTTGCAACTTCCTTGCAAATGGTTTTTAATATGGCTCCAACGGGGTTATCAAATATGTCCAGAATACTTCGTTTTGAAAAAATTGGAGATAATGGTAAATATTTGAAAATATAACGAAAAGAATTCAACGCAAAACTTTGAGAAATAAAGAAAAGTATAGAGCATTCAAATCAAATCAGAAATAAAAGTAAAGAATGATATGGATTAGGAAAAGATATTGTGTCTTAGTCATCAATATTGACTAACTTCAATTTCCAATTTTAACTTTTGATTTTGTTCATATAAAAACATAATAAACTGTCAATAGTTATCGTTTACATCACAAAGGCTATCATATCCAAAATTGCAAAAAATAGAACTACTAACAAGAAGCCACATCCAGCAAATCACATCCATTGGGATTCCGCTAAATAATATAGTGTCTTTTACTTGCTATAATCTCCGTGGGTAACCCCTATTCCCCATTCTACACACAGCTACCATAGCTATCGCCGAAGGTTATCACTCACGAGGCTATTATTGCAAAAACAATTTATACATTATTGCTATGTTGCCCGTGTCACATGATTGATATCACGTGTATAATCGAAAGTTGTTGGGATATTCCCCTCCCAGCCACTCGGCGGTGGTTTGAAAAACTTTCGGACATTGTAGAACTCCGAAGTTGGAAAATGGAATCAACTGAAACAGTTTAAGGTTGACGAACCGTCGACAATTTTTCTATCGCAAAACAGGACAAGTGTTCCGTTTCAAATAGATATAAGCGAGAAGCCAAATAGACCATGAGAGTGCAAGTAAAGAAAGAGGGTTGCGAACTTCGGAGTGAGCAGTTTGAGTATGACATAAGCCATGGCAGTGACGAGTCAGACCAATGCGAAGAAGGCAAGGATACAGTGCTGCGTATAGAGCAAGCCTGCGATTCTTGTCGTAAACGCAAATTGCGATGCTCCAAAGAGTATCCACGTTGCCAGAAGTGTGTACAACACAATTGGTGTTGCTCGTACAGCCCAAAGCAAGTACGGCTGCCATTGACCAGAGCAAATTTGACGCTGGTGGAGAACAAGGTACGGAATCTTGAGCGTGTATTAACTTTTTTGGTGTCCAAGGATTTGGACTGGGACCTGTTGGTTCGCAATGGTAAGTACAAGACGGTGTTGAGAGAGCATGCTTCAGAGATTGCTGATAAGTTGCTGAAACGGAGCAAAAAAAGTGATACAGTGGTACGAGGTGTATATCGCAGTGAAATAACAAGTAACAAAGCGGTTAATATTGACGTGATAGAGGAGACTTGCGATGCACTGCTGAAAGAAGTATCTAATGAAAACGATCCCGAATATAACAATTGTGAAGAAAGCATCAATACCGTTGGATCACTAGGAGATTGTAAAAGCTCCAATGACATATATACAGACATTGAGGCGAAAAGTGCCCCTATAGAGAGTTCAGCATACATAGGGACGTCTACATACAGCCCAAAAGATCTTACACGTTCACATCTGGCACACAAATCACATCCAACCATTCTTACCAACAATGCTACATTTGTCAATACACGCTTTTCCGGCCCTACATTCCCCAACGCACAATTCACCAACACACAATTTGCCAATTCACAAATTACAAGTACACATCTTACAAACACAAACCTCACAAACACACAATTCACCAATAAAGAAAACAAAATTGATGCACCCAATGCCAATGCCGCAAATAGTATCGAAACCACCAAGAACGATGATAACAACAATAATGAAAATAATAACAAAAATAATATTACCACCACTATTGCCACCTCACCCCCCTCCTCATTTCAGTCTCCAGTAATCAGCCCGGGCCAACTGAATTACTCTCCTACTCAAATCAAACAAGAAATAATCGACGACTTTATGCTTAATAACATCCCAACCAACCACTTAATTACATCTACAGAATTCAAAGAGACTCTGGGACATACTTCCCCCAGCTCTCTATTATCTCTTGATGCTTACGATTACCCCGACACTGATTGTGACGAGACTCAGCCTCCGTTCAAGAAAGCATGTCACAAGACTTTGAGACCAAAAGATGCGCAATCAGTCCTTTTTGATGAGGGTCAGCCTTTAGGCTTTGACGTTTTGTTTGATAACAGCATTGACAGTGGGATTGATGCCTCTTTGGATGATGACGTTGTGGTTCGCACTATATAATTGAAGAATGCACGACCTTTTTATCTCTTACTTTTTTTTCTTTTTTTTCCCCGTTGTACGGAGAATGGAGAGAAGCACTTGAGTCAAAGGTGAACATTTACATAGCTAAACCTGGGTTTTTAAAAAAAGTCCTCACTCAATAGAAATGAGGTATAGCGTGAGTAACAACTTATTGCGGAGGGCTCGGCTGGTGTCGCGTAAGATCCAGCAGGCCCTTGGAGAACTTTCAGAAAGCCTTGCTCGTGGGGCCAGTAGAGCCGGAGAGCCACGGGCTGTTCCTGTCCGAGTTCCTGTTCCAGTTCGTCGTCAAGGTCTACAACGTTGTATAGCTCGCACTTTACACACACATTGCCAAAAGGGATGTTTTTTGATTGGCAAGCGTTCTTTAAGCAGTCAAGCTGGGCTTTTTCTGGGACATACTTTCAGACCGCAGAATTTGAATCAAACTCGGTTTTACAAGTTTTACAGTCAGTGCGCAGGGCGGACTTTCAAAAGACTGATATTAACGTCTTTGGGTCCTGGAAAGTTGTTTCACAACTTTTCTATGGCGCGCCAGTCGTCTTTCCGATTCAAATTTTACGGGAAAATTGTGCAACAAACATATCGTGCTTTACTCTATAACTTGCTGGACAAGTTTCGTATACACCATCCAGTATACCACAGTAGGAACCACTTGCCCAAACAGTCATCCGTGGGCATTAGAGGCAAACTAAATATTTCTCTTTCAGCAGCTAACCACCATTTGACGATGAATCTTGCGAGTGCTGGTACACCGCCAGCAGCTAGACAAATATGCTACATGGAATTCCCTATAGATTTTGGATTAGACATTCCGCAAGAAACAATATTATCTGAACAAATTTTAGACGATATGTTACTCAGTGTGCGTCTTTTTGAGCAAAAGTTAAGTCAATTTAAGCAAGATATCAATTTAGTATTTGACTTGGGCGAGTTACCTATTAAATACATTCGTCAGCTGAATGTTATTCGGGTTTATTTCCCAAATTGCGATCGTTCTCGGTTAGAAGCCTTGTGCCGCGACAAGAATATAACTTCAGGAACTATTCACTGCGATGAGCTGTTTGCCTCAATACCACTCTCTCTGGACCTGTCACTGACATCATATGAGGCGTATTCTGATGTTTTAAGCTCCAATACCTATAATCTGGACTACTCGTGTTCTTCTGTGCCGTCTGATGTTCTCTCTCTCTCTAATGAAGGGAATAGAGATGCTTTGGCTGATGAACATATTGTTTTTATGGAGCCTGTAACCTTAGAGCCAAACGTATCTATATATGATGACTTTTACTGGGCATAGGCGCTGTATATTTTGTTAGTAGTTGTTTTATATGTATTTTTCCGAGCGCTATAAATTCAAATCAAACACCATAATCATGTCTTTTTCTGAAGAGTTTCACGATGCTGCTCTGGAGGCGCTGAGTGAACCTGTTGAGGTTGCGGTAGAGCCTGTTACTGCTCCAGAAGATATGGTGACTAGTGGAAATAACGAAGAGGGAATCAATATGGAAGATGAGCCAGCTGTTCCTGGAGCGTTTATTGATACGGCATATCCGGCACCAGTATTGCCTAACAGAGATGTTATTGAGGATAGTATTCGGTTACAAAAGGTTAGTAGTAGACATAAGGTACAACATAAGGCTCGGCGTGATGTTAGTAGTAGCTCTAGCTATTTGTTTCAGTCCAAATTCAACCAACTCAATGACACCTACTTGGCCAAAGATCAGCGTTCGAAGCAAAATATCAACTCAGGAACAGAGAACATCAAGAAGACATTTAATGATATTAAGAATACAGTGGGTGCATTTAGTGAAATGTTTGCATACAAGATTGATTGGGAGTTCTGGACGCGTATAGTCAATGATTATGAATCTGTTATTACGAATGAACCAGAGGAGTTAGACAAAGTCCTTCTGTCCGGAATCCCAAAAGAGTTTCGCGGAATTGTGTGGCAATTGGTGGCGCGTTCCAAGAATTTTGATCTTGAGGAGCTTTATATTCAGCTAAAGAATGAGACATCTATTCATGAGAAATCCATAAAGCGTGACTTATCTCGTACTAGCTTCTTTACCAATGTGGAACAAGTAAATAAAGGAGAAGATTTATTTAATGTGATAAAAGCATACTCTTTATTTGATCCAGATGTGGGCTATACTCAAGGTATGATATTTATTGCTATTCCGTTAATTATGAACATGAATGATGCCGAATGCTTTTGCCTATTAGTAACATTGATGAAAGATTATCGTCTTCGTGAATTGTTCTGTCCCGAAATGCGAGGTTTGCACCTTATGTTGTACGAATTTGATCGGTTACTTGAGTCTCGCTCGCCTTTTTTGTATAACCACTTGGTTAAACAGGGTATCAAATCATCAATGTATGCCTCACAATGGTTCCTCACTTTTTTTGCCTACAAATTTCCCTTGGATATTGTTTTGCGTATCTATGATATTATAATCACCCAAGGCATTGAGTCCATTTTAAAATTTGCCATCAACTTGATGATTAAAAATGAGACCAGCTTGCTTGCACTTAAGTTTGACCGGTTGTTGGATTTTCTTAAAGACAAACTTTTCAACGTATACGTTAATGATGAGTATATCAAATCCAACGAGGAAGGGGAGCTACACTCGCGTCGTTCTCTGAAACGCTTCTCAATTCTCGCCGGGTCACGCAATTCTATGGGAGGCCAGGATGTTAGCCGTAAAAGCGATTATTACAAGCTTGATGACTTGGTGGAGGATTCAATGCAGGTAAAGATTGAACCATACGAGTTGATTAAATACGAGCTGGAGTTTGACAAGATATATACAGATGAAAATGCCAAAATTAACGACATTGAAATCGTAAAAGTGGAAAATGGGAAATTACGTCGCAGGATAAAAGAGCTTGAGGCAGTTTATACCACATTGAATACTGACCATATTGAAATTGTTCAACGTATTGTTGATATGAAGGTTACTTTGCCAGAAATCTACGAAAATATTGAAGATATAACTCGTGATATTGAGCACTTACGCTCAGAGATTGATGGCTTAGAATCCAAAACAGCAGATTCCCCTGTATCAGATGGCTCCAGCGCCGACACAAAACTTCTGTCAGGTCTTCCTAGCAGTATAGAGGAAAGCGTGCAACGGCTATTACAAGAGAATGCACAGCAAACAGAAAAATATGCCAATTTAGAGGAAGAAATTGAAGCACTCTCCATGGAAGATGCACAGTTGGATGAAGAATTGCAGAACCATAAGAAAAAGTGGTTTGGTAGGTGGTAGTATAATGAATGTACGAATTTATAAATGACAAAATTACTAGAATTCAACTCAAGATTGGGTAATGTTTAAAAGTAACTTATATATAATATTGAATGGTACCTGTTGTATAAAGCAAGAGTAATATCATAACCATTACTTTATTATTTTTCTACCTTGGTGTCTAATGAGACTACCAAACATTTAAACTTTATCACGTGCTTAACTCTAATAGGGCTTCAGCCCTGAAACTTGGGCTAATCACAAAAATGTTGTTTTGTGCAGGATGTATTTTGGTCGAAATTTTTCATTATGCGGTTTTGGTATCGGTGAAAAAAAATTTAAAGGAGTGAGAACGAATTCTACTCTCCTTTGCATAGTAACGGTAAACATGGCTAGAGGACCTAAAAAGCACTTGAAGAGATTGGCAGCCCCATCCCACTGGATGTTGGACAAATTGTCCGGTGCCTACGCCCCCAGACCCTCTGCTGGTCCCCACAAGTTGAGAGAGTCTTTGCCTTTGGTTGTTTTCTTGAGAAACAGACTTAAGTATGCCTTGAACGGTAGAGAGGTTAAGGCCATCTTGATGCAGGAGCATGTTAAGGTTGACGGTAAGGTCAGAACTGACTCTACCTTCCCTGCCGGTTTCATGGACGTTATTACCTTGGAGGCCACCAACGAGCACTTCAGATTGGTTTACGACGTCAAGGGTAGATTTGCCGTCCACAGAATCACCGCTGAGGAGGCTTCCTACAAGTTGGGTAAGGTCAAGAAGGTTCAATTGGGTAAGAGAGGTATTCCTTACGCTGTTACCCACGATGGTAGAACTATCAGATACCCTGACCCATTGGTCAAGGCCAACGACACCATCAAGATTGACTTGGCTACCGGTAAGATGACCGACTTCATCAAGTTTGACACCGGTAAGTTGGTTATGGTTACTGGTGGTCGTAACTTGGGACGTGTCGGTGTTATCGTCCACAGAGAGAAGCACGAGGGTGGCTTTGACTTGGTTCACATCAAGGACTCTTTGGAGAACACCTTCGTTACCAGATTGGCTAACGTTTTCGTCATTGGTACTGAGGCTGGTAAGCCTTACGTCTCTTTGCCCAAGGGTAAGGGTATTAAGTTGTCTATCTCCGAGGAGAGAGACAGAAGAAGAGCCCAGCAGGGTTTGTAAGTTCCTTAGCTTAATTGCTCAAGGTGCTTATCTCTGTTTATAAGCTGTAATATAAGAACCAGTTGTATTAGAGAGTAGTAAATTTGTATTTGTAGTCTAGCTTTTCTGCGCGGCAAAATCGGGTTTTATTGACAAACATTAGCTTATCAGAGAAGAGATTAGCTAAAGAAATGTTCTTTTGTGATGAAATGATGTTTATTAGCGATAAAATATATGGTAATTATATAATAACAGATTTCTGGTAATAAGCGTTCCATAACAATACATATTCCAAGATAAAATGGCAAAATAAAACTAAAAGCATTCAATCGAACAACGATGCATATCCTGAGTGCTTTGTATTGAAATCAGCTAAGATTTTGAATTGTTTACTTGTAATTTTAACAAATTTGCAGAAAAATCTGTAAAAAACTGATTAATATAATTTGCACCCAAATTGTTTCGGGATAAGTCCCTAACTTTTTAAAATGCCCAAACCTTTTGTCTACTTATCATTTAGAAAACAAGTATAAACTCAATAAAACTAATCAATATTTTTAGCCACTGTGAGACCTTTATGGAATATCAGTTACATTTTATATAAAATAGATAAGTTAGCTTTTGTCAATTCATCTTAGCAGTCTTACATAATGTAAAGTGTTCCATATTGAAAAAGAAAGTTATGTCAATTAAATATTATTATTTTTTTATGATGATAGTCCCTCCTTTTATCACTCCAGCATTGACCGGTGTATAATATTCATCATTCGACAACATTAATATTTCCTGCTCTATAGATATATTCAAGGTAAAACCCAAAAAGAGATTTACCCCTTGGCCAGGTAAATAGCGAAGTGTAGAAACTTTCATTTTTTAAAATACATAGTAAGATTTTTAGTTTGTATCCATCATTCAATAATAATGTTTTATGTGGATGTCATCATTTATTGAAAATAGCTCTATAAAACCAATACCCATTTCACTAATTTTCACAGAGAGACTATAGAAAGAGACGAAAGATACCTCGCTCAAAAAAAGCATCATACGTCATACTGGATATTTGCATTATTGTATAAAAAACCCCAATGGAAGTCACTATTAATTACCACGTACTGTAATTTACACGAGGTGACATATATGAGTAAACTTCAAACCGATAAACTTTAGATTGCAGATTGTGTTATATATCCCATATATATCTTTCAAGTATGATGAGTTGGAGAGCAATTGCATGGTCCACACTCTCAATTGGGATAGTATTATATTTGCTCAAGATCAATCATGTTAGAAACTCTTTCAAAAGAGTACCAGAAATACATGAGCTAGCAGAACCAACCTTGCGGAGCTTACAATGGGGTGACATCAACTTTGTTCACACTACAGATACACATGGATGGTATGCTGGCCATCACAATCAAAAGTTGTATAGAGGGAATTGGGGGGACTTCATATCCTTCGCAATGAAATTGAGACAGCTTGCAAGGAAAAAGAACCTGGACGTGTTGTTGATTGATAGCGGAGACCGCCATGATGGCAATGGCATGTCTGATGTTACTGTTCCTAATGGCTTGGTTTCGATGCCAGTATTTATTTCACAGGATTATGATATTGTCACACTCGGAAACCACGAGTTATATCGCTGGGAACTGCTGTTGATGGAGCTTGAAGTTGTGGCTCCCCATTATGGTGAGAAGTATGTTGTGTCTAATGTTGAATATAAGGCCAGCAATGGGTCTTTTATGCCGTTTGGCAACCAGTACAGGTATTTTGTAACACCAAATAAGGGATACAGAGTACTAGCGTTTGGATTCTTATTCAATTTTAAACGTAACAATGACAGGACCAGAGTCCAATCTATTAAGCTGGTAGTAGATAATGCCGAGTGGTTCTTGAATGCTTTGAAACGCTACGACTCTCTGAATGTGGATATTATTGTGATTGCTGGACATGTTCCTATTACAAGACAGTGGGGTGAACTACAATACTTGCACGCACATCTTCGTTTGCATTACCCACACCAAAAGATACAATACTTTGGAGGCCATAGCCATATACGGGACTTTGTTGTTATGGATGAAAATTCCACTGCGTTACAAAGCGGCCGCTATTGCGAAACAGTGGGTTGGAACAGTGTTCTTATGGATGGTCTGGTTAGTGATGGTGGATTTGGGCGTTCATATATTGACTTCAACATAAAGTCTTTTATGCACCATACCAATTCCACAAGTCGGCAAGAATTCGACACGGAGCGAGGATTGAATCTTTCGCAAGAAATCACTAGTTTGCGCAAAGACCTTGGAATTGACACACCCTTGGGATATGTTTCAAACAACTACTACGTTGATTATGTTCCACCTTCGCACAAGCATAGTATTTTTAATTTACTTACAAAACGCATTCTCCCCACACTTAAGCCTGAAACCAAAGCCACAGATGAACGCATTATAATTATCAACACAGGATCGATTCGTTATGATTTGTACAAGGGTCCATATACACTTGACTCACAATACATCGTATCGCCTTTTGAAAACACTTGGACAAAGCTTACCATACCAAAGCGTTATGCAGTTTTAGTAGCTCCAAAATTAAACGAGGCAACTTATATTGCGGGTTCAATATTACGCCCCCCACACCACTGGCATTACCAAGAACTTGTTCCTTTATCCCCCTTTGAGCGGTTTTCCATTGCAAAAAAGGCTCATTTACCTAAGGGATATGTTACTAGGGACGATTTTGGTAACGATGGTGATGATACACCACACCGTGCAGTCATCCAATTTCCTATAACCAATGTTGTTGAGCTGCAACAGTTGAATTATTCTAGTGGAAGCGAAACATTGGTGGATTTAGTGTTTTATGACTTCATCACTCCCAATATTATTTGGGCACTAAACGAAATTGGTTACAATACAAAGCAGAGTCCAGAATATTATGGCAGCACCGTATTGGGCCAGTTATTAAATGAATTTGTAAAGAATAATGAGATTTAAATATACACTGGTTCATATGCTGGAGCATTTTATAAGTTTGAGCCATTTCAACCGTTCCTCTAAAAAATTTTGAGCTCCATAGTAACCGATTATTACGAGGTTCCAAACTAGGTGTTATTTTGTTTTCAAACATAATCTGAGGCCGCTGGAATTCGGTCAACAATTTTGTAATTTGTTGGTGATTTTCCAAATTTACCAGCATTATTATAGTTTCAAACTTGACCTTGAAAATTAAAGCTGAAGAACAACATCTTCCGGAATATAAGTAAATCTGTAGTTGACACTATTAATGCTCTCCTCTTGAGCAGAGCCCAAGACTCTGGCTTCATCTAAAACAAGTGACATGCTAAACCCAATCCACGATCCCCAAATTGGACGAGGAGGAGCAGCACTAGGAGCAGACACTAAGTCCGAGGTCTCTCCTAGCCTGGTACGACCGCTCTCGTCAAAACGCACTTTTCCGCTTGCAGATACAATGTAAGTTCCTGTTCCAGGTACCAAGTGGCAATCAAATGCTGTAAGCTGATGAGACGAAAGTGGAGCCGCCAACCAGCGTTTTTGAAACTCCAACCGACTATCATTAGCTGGAGGAGTAGGTATTAATGGTACGCCATTGACTATGATAGCGCTGGTGCGCTTGATGGCTCTTCCCAACTGAGTTGCATAAGCATCTACGGTTGGATATTGCGTAGTAGCCGAGAGGTATTGCAAATCCAATGAAGATAGAAATGCCTTAAGAAGCGGCTCAATTGGCTGTGCTTTTAGCGTTAGAATGTGCTTTTAAATATCATTTTACTAGTGTACTCACTTGGATCTTGCTGATTAGACATGGCGATGCCTGCGAATATTGAATTTTTCACCAGCTTTTAATTGAATCAACATATACCATGGGATTATTGGCATAGTATGATGTGCATGAAATGATGATTCTGTAGTTAGAAGTAGCTGTGTTTAAATAAGAGCATAATTGAGGTGCTATTATGGTTAAAATTTGGCCAAAATTGAACGACTTGGAAGAGCAAAGTTAGTAGAGAATGTGCAAAGAAGTATAGTCAGGAAAGAAATGGAACATGAGTAGAATAGATATGAACCAAAAAGATGTAGATTTACAGTATCAGTAGGCAGAAAACTAGTCAATGTTTCATATGGCGGTACTAAAATGTGCGATAAAATATAGTGTCAAGAAACGAATCAAGACTTCTAGGTAGAATGAATGTTTGAGCAGAAACAGCTTTTACTACCAAGAAAAGAAAAAGAGAAGGGAAAGAAAAAGATGAATAGAAAAGAAGACAACAAGATTATATACAAAAGATAAAAAGTAAATTATAATTAATAATCGATATAGAATGGCACAATATAGTTCAATAAAGTGCAACCTTTATTCAAGAATATTTGTAAGGTCAAGTATCACAAACATCCAAAGTAGCTTGCCATAGGTATTTGAAAGTTTATCACTTTATAATTAATATATTTAAATATAACGATAACAACTTTTCGTACTAGATTATTAGTGGGATCATCATGATAACTTTGCATCGTTATTTACATAGAAAACAATAAGCTCCCAATAAAACTCAATACATAGTTGTTTTTATATAGACAGAAGAAGTGCAAATATGTATAAAGGCTCTTCTTTTATTAAAGAATATGTCGCTAAGGAATTTCCACTTATCATGTTATTTAGCATATCAGTTAAAAGATGTATTTCTTGATTGATACATTTGTTGATTGACTTACTCATTAATCTATTCACCAGCCATATCCAATGGAATTTCCCACTGCTCATTACAAAATCTGATCCAAATAATACCCAACTATAGACTACTAAGCGAATAATATTCGAAATTTAAATCTTCAAAAACTCTATATCTCTCTAAATAAGTTATCTTTATCTAAATGGATTATCGCCTCACCTCTTCTACTTTAATTGCTTATAGCAAGATCCCTGTTTCAAAAGGGTTTTAGTCACCAGAGTCCGTGACCGATTTTTTTTTGGACCCTTAGTAGCAATCCTAAAGCACGATTGTATAAAAGGTCTCAGGCCAGCACCAGCATCCACTAAAAACCAGCAAATATTTCAAAAATGGGACACGATACACTCAATACAGTGAAAGACATTGGTACTTCCATTGCTGGATCAGTGCTTGGTGGTAAGGTTGCAGATAAAGCAGGCTTGGGTCAAGCAGGTCATATTGCTGCTGGCGTTGGCGGTAGTATGGCTGCAAATAGTGCCTCCAACAAGGCAGAAGAAAAGATTAGAAAGTAGAATACAATAAATAAATAAAGAGATATAAAGGACACAATAAATACCATTTATTTGTACTGATATCAAGCCAGGTTGGTGTGTAGTGATACTCTGTAGTGACGATACCAAGTGATAATATGCAGTGATGATATATAGCGGTACAGGATGAAATGTAAATTCATAATATCTACTGGCGCATGATGTATTAGTATGATAGTATAGTACTACAGCAAGAATAACACCATTGCAATGGCTGCTATAGTATTCATTCAATACTATGGTGCATTAATAGTCACACGCATGATTAAGTCAATATTATACTCTAATACATACCAACCCTCTTTCTTATTTTTATACCTCGCTCTTCAATTCATCTCTGCCATCAGGATCTACACTTATATCCGATCCACCATCGATCCACCAATGATCCACTTTCAATACTACCATCGATCCACCGACAAAGTTTCAGCTATTTTAATGCAGATTACTATATTATTTACTACTCCCGACGCAAAGCCTGTGCGTATTTCCCAATTTCTTTCATTATCCGAAGCAATTGTTGATCCCTGGTGTAATTGCGGCTATTGAGTACGGCCGTACCTTTCTCCTGTTCACAACTGCTCTCATACCTTGCACTGGCTTTACACCGTTTGGTATGATTAAGCCAGCATTATAGCCAGCCATCCTAGAAATGACACAAAAAATCTCCTACATACCGGTGATCTGTTTATTATATCACGAGAAAGCTGGCTGATATCTGATTCATGCTGGCGGCTCCCTGATCCAGCTACTGATCAGATCGCAGTATATTAATATGTATTTCCCGGTAAAAGATGAGTATTAACTACCGGGAACAAAAAAAGCTGTCGTTCGTTTAAGCATTTCAAGAGGACTCCTTGTTGAAAAGGGTATATTTCACCTTATAGGCAACTTCGTCCAAATTTCTCATTTATACAATCTATTTCTCACTAAAATCGGATACAAGCCGCTGGTAGTTAGCTTGTTTCACTATTACATTATTTTTTGATATCGACAACTGAACGAAAAATTGGTTTGGTTTTGATAGTTGCATCATCTTTGGGCGATCCTCTCGTTGAAATATCATTGATTTATTGAAACATCGTCTGTCCATTGGATTACCAGTATTAACATACTTTTCGTTTGTTATCATTCATAGTTTCTGAGCATTTCACTACTATTATCAATCATTGGTCCGGTACCCTAATCTTCGCTGAAAACAACTACTCTTGAAACGTCAATTAGACTTCCCAAAACGAACTCCGATATCAGATCAGATCGCCAATCAGTAGGTCTGACTAATATACCTCTCCTGAACAGAATGAGCCTAGTGCAAACTATGACAGAAAGACAAGCACTTCCTCGTGGACATTTGCGTGCTCAGAGTGAGTTTCATCTCGAACAAGTTGCTCTAGACTCTCCCACCAATAAGCGCAAGCGTTTATTGCGCGCAGAACTGCAGAATAAACGGTCGAGAACAGCTCCACCACTGCCACCACTGCCTCAAAGGCTGCCAGTACAATGGGTGAAGAAACGTCAGAGTGCAGTTAGAGCTCGGTCTCTACTGCCAAAGTTTTTTCATCCGGAAACAACTCCGGTTGCTGGGCATGCTAGCACCATTCCTATAACTCCCAATACACCCAGCAATAAACAAAGAGGAAAGAAAGATGAATATGAAAAGGAGCAAGTCAGGGAACAATCGCGATTAAGGCAACAGCAATTAAAACAAGAACAAATACAAGAACAGATACAAGAACAGATACAAGAACAGATACAAGAACAGCATCAAAATCAAAATCAGCATAAGCATCGGCATCACCATCAGAAACAGCATCAAACACAAGAACAGCATCATATAATTCGCCAACAGTTACCCTCTCACCACTCACCTTCACAAAATCATAACATAACTTTGCCCAGTATTCAAAGTGCCTTGAAATCAGCTCCGGTAACTGATGCACCAGTTAGACTAAAACCAATAAAGCCAACTGTTTCCTTAGATTATCCTGATACATATATGCCTCATGACAAAATTTGGCGAGATGAAGTGCTCGATAGAGTAGGCAAGAATAAACATGGCCTCGGCAAATACCACTACCCTGGCCAATCATCCATGGCACCCAGGTTTGATGCTCGCATTCTGTCTCGTATAAAGCGACCAACCCTAATACCAAGCATGGGCTCAGAACCTTTGAAGGTTAACTTTCCTTATGAATCAAACTACACCTACCTAAATGAAACATACTTGAAAGATATTGCGAAATATCCGGAGTACTTGGAACTTGCGCAAAGTTTGATACAGTTATCCAAAACTTCGACACCAACTCAAAGAATGCCTGTAAGCACTCCATTACGTACTTTAAATGCGACTCATCAACCTCAAACTCCATTTACATTTCCAACACCACCATCTCTTTATGGAACAAAACAGTACCTGCCGTTTAATAATCATACGGTATCGTCTCCACCACAGGAAGCTGTTCAACCATCAACCTTACTTGCACCCCCGACACAAACACAGCAGCCACCGCCAACATTCAGAATGCAACATCATCGTCCAGCTCTGCCCGAATCTAAACAAAAGCATTCGGCACCATCTCCATTGCCGAAAGAGCCCACAACTCACAAATTCATTCCAATTACACCACCTTCGTCAAAAAGAGAAGTGACAAAGTCTCCTCGACTGGGGAACACACACCACCACGCTGGCGTAAGAGTGTGTATATCTTGTGGCCTGGATCAATCACCATGTTGGCGTCCATCTTGGTCTATTAAGGAGGGTCAATTATGCAATTCCTGCGGATTGCGGTACAAAAAGACTGCTGCTCGTTGTCTTAACCCAGGATGCAAGAAAATACCCGCCAAGGGAGAGTGGTCATTAATGCAAAGCAATGGGACTACTATTTATGATGATGGAACTGAGGGACATAGCTGCCTAGAGTGTGGATGGAAAGTGGAAGTCAAAAAAGCTCGTTCATCAACTTGATGAAATAAGAAAAAAAGAAGTATTCCCATATAATTACAGAGAAAAGTATCATTCTTCATGTTGCCAACTATCAAGAAAGATTAGAATAGCACCAAAGAGTGAAGATTTCACAACCAAAGATTACAAACTATCAAGAAAGATTAGAAGAAGATTCTAGGTTGATATAATTATATCAGTACAACCTTTAAATTAGTGATGAAATCGGCTTTAGACAAATAGCAAGTTAACTTAAAACTGCCAGACAACAAGACTTTGGCACCAAATCAGTCAGTTTTAAAACTACCGCTATCGCCCAATTTTCAAACCTCCAACAAGCAATCAGCATTAACTATTTGGGCATAAACTAGTATTGACCGTCTTGAAACTTATAAGTACGGAAAAATATTAGACAACTGCCAAATGTAACATTAACGATTAATATTGATATGACCTACATATTAGAAATCTTTCAAAGAAGTTCTATTACAAACGCAATTAATAATAATATGGCATTGAATTGGGTCTGGTCGTTAATAATGAATTGAGTATGACTGTTAATAATGAACTTGATTCAATTATGATTATCTATAGTATCAAATTGAACGTATAAATCAATATAGTTCCAAATTGGTACTATTGTGAGCTCAAACATGCCTTTTAACTCTCAAATCGCCTTTTTGAGCTCCAGTCAACCATATTCACCCTTTCCCTTTGAAATAAACTATAATACAACTCAACTATTTCGTAACAATGTACGTAGTCATATTACAGAGCCTTCCTCTAGCAAACCTCCCATCGATTTGTATAAACTTGGCATTGTTCAAACTTTAAAAGCACGCGGTTTAGTTGATTCTTATATTAACAGCGCTAACCTCCTAGTAACTGCCAATTCTGACCATAAACATCGTCTAGGGCATAGCGTATACCAGTAATATGGCAGAATACTACATTTATATGACGAAAACTTCTGAATCTGTCCAAAATGACCCGTTATTTCGCCAATACATTCTAAATACTCTTAAATACTCGATTATGTCATTGCACAATGGCATATTTTGATTTGTGTGCTTGTAATGTCAATTTTATATTTTGAAGCGTTATCGTGGTCAAAATTTCAAACTGGGTGGCGATCTTCAATACAACAACATCCCAACCATCAAAATGTCAGAAAACATCACAATTATAATCAAGTCGAGCGGTGACTCAAAGTACGAGGTTAGCATCGAGCCTTCTCGCACTGTCTTGGAATTGAAGCAGGAGATTTCGAAACAGGCAAGCGTTCCTGTTGAGCGCCAACGTTTAATATACTCCGGTAAGGTGTTGAAAGATGGCGAAACAGTTGATTCTTACAAGGTAAAACTGGGTCATACAATCCATTTGGTCAAGAGTGCTGCACCAGCTGCCGCCGGAGACTCTAATAGTGCTAGTACGAATGCTGTGGCAGGAGGTAGTGGTAGTGGAAGCTCGATGGCGTCAACACCAGCAGCACCCAGCCTTGCAGCAGGACAAGGTTCATTTAACCCCTTGGCAGACCTTACTGGAGCTCGCTATGCTGGATACACACAGCTCCCGCTGGCAGACATGTTTGGACCCGATGGAGGTATGAACTCGGGCATGCCTGATCCAGAGCAGCTTTCGCTGATGATGTCGAACCCCATGTTTCAAGAAAGCATGAATGCCATGTTGTCAAACCCACAGATGTTGGATTTCATGATCAACCAGAACCCCCAGTTGCGTGCAATGGGACCACAAGTGCGTGAGATGATGCTGAGCCCATTTTTTAGACAGATGTTGAGTAACCCTGAGATGATGCGTTCTATGATGGCCATGGGTGGTGGTTTAGGTGGCAGTAACCCTAGCGGAGCATCTTCATTCCCAGCACCTGGAGCTAATCCTATGGTTGATGGCGGAGCAGAAAGTAACTCTAACGAAAGAACCAACCAGTCTACCACCTCTGGTTCCAATCCTGCAGCAGCAGCAGCAGCCAACCCATTTGCTTCGTTATTTCCAAACGGAATGCCTCCAATTGATCCCTTTGCAATGATGGGTGGCGCTCCCGCCGAGACTACAAGCACTGATACGAGACCACCAGAAGAACGCTACGAAAGCCAGTTGCGCCAATTAAACGATATGGGTTTTTTTGACTTTGACCAAAATGTTGCTGCTTTGCGCCGTACTGGTGGCAGTGTTCAAGGCGCTATCGAACACTTGCTTAACAACTAGTTTACACAATATATAAGCTCTTGTCAATAAAAATTTCCAACCAATGCTGTTCATGTCATGTTTTAAACATTTTCTGTAACTGAAAAAATTCAGAAACCCAAACAAGTTTCAATGCAATCAACTGCCGTGGCACTGCAACCGCCAGTACATGATCCCGACAGTACGACACACACGCCTACAGAGTATCTAGAGATACATGGGCGTGAAACAAGGGAAGAAATCGCACGAATATCGAGCGAGTTAACATGGTCGTCGTCTCAAGACCAAGCATTGGGTAGCATCTTACTGATAATGCTTTACTCACGAGGAATATCATTCACACCAGACTGTCTTTTACAGATGAAAGACTTGTGTGTGCTGTACTTTGACGAGCTATGTGGAACGCTCCATAAGCTCGCAGAGCTGCAACGTCGCCATATTCCTTCTCTCTTGGATACGCTTGTTTGTTTTGAAGAAAAACAGGTCTTTCCATCAGATCTATACGTCGAACTTGAGCATGGGAAAAGGCTTTCTGAACTGGCAAGAAAAGCTATATTCAAGATCGACGAGAAAATGCGATTGCTTAAGCAGTCAGACAACGAGTCTTTTTCAGTAAACGAAAGATATGGCATTGCCGAGTTAGTACCGCAGCAGCGACCACGTCCATCCTACATCCCGTCTTTCTTTCCGGACCTACCCCCAGATTATACATACCAACAGACACCAAAGTATATGGATACCTTGGATGATTTAAAAACTTTGCGCACAAAATTGGTTGAAGAATCGAGAATGACAGAAAAGCTGCTTTATGAATTAATTGAGGATGACGAGAGACGCTGGATGCGCAATTTCGAGCGAGAATTAGAAAGAGAGGCGGAAAAGGAAAAGGAAGAGATAGAAATGATGGTGGGGGATGAGGGGGTGAAAGAGAAAGAAACAGAGAAAGAAACAGAGAAAGAGAAGGAGACATTGAAAGTGAAAGATACGGAGAAGGAACAACGAAAAACCGAAAATGAAGCTTGCGCGGAAACAAACAATTTGAAGGGCAGTGAAACGGGGGAATTGGGTCTTGTGAAAAAGGAAGTACCAAAAGAGTTTGATGTTTTAGCATTTGCACTTAAGCAGAAGCGTATAAACAAAAAACGAGAGGAACGGATGCAACATCAGCGAGCATTGCGAAAGGCTAACATTTTTATGGAAGCAGAGCGTTACTTTTCACCATACGCGTCGCTTCCTATAACGCCATCAATAAGACAAAAGTTCAGGGGTGTGGTTGATGCAGAGTTCAAACAAGTAGTGCGCGCAGTGCGTGCCGCCGAAAACTACAAGAAGACACGGATTGAAGAGATCTTGCAAGAAAAGGCCAAGCAAGAAAGAATCAAAGAACAAGAACGCAGTAAAATGAAATTTGGCTTTGACTATAATCAAAATCATTCGCTGGATGAGGAGAGTGAAGAGGTCTTTCCTACATTTGATTTTGGGGAGCCAGTGCAAACAATAAAATTCGAGAACAGTATAGATGAACCCATTACAAAGGAAACTGTAGATGACCTGAATCAATTCGAGAGAAACGAAATCACTGTTGGTCAATTTAATGAGAAGAAAACTACAATTAGCCAAATCGATGGAAACGGGAATGCTAATGATCAATCTGATGAAAAAGAACACTTACCAATTAATCAGCCCAACTTTAACGACTCTTTAACATTAGACCAGCCTAATCACAACAAGTTCTTACCGACAAATAATACTAATCAAGAAGAACAATTACAAACAGGCCAAACAACCCAAATAAAACAACCATTGATCAATTCTCAGAAAATCGAAAGTGACTCAACTCCACCATCCAGCGATTCCAAAAAAGAACAAAATTATAAACCGCACTCTCCTCCACAATTTTCCTTTGAAAATACTTCAGATCATGGCGACTCTGACCACAATCAAGAGCAGACACAGCAATTACCCGATTTTCCGGCATCTCTACCAACAGAACCTGAATCTGAAGAAGATTTTGAGGATGTATAGTATTTTTAACGCAAACAAAAGACTGCCATCTAACTTTGCCTTATCGCGTTAAATTTTCTATCAGGCTCACTCCTTATCGATCCGAAGTTCCCATTGAGCTTGCCACGATCCTCGATGGTTGCTGGCGTAATAGTAGAATTGCAGCAATTAATAACACGTGATGACAACCTGGTATGATTTTATAAAAATTTGGACAGCTAGCTTTTGAGAGGGAGACTACATCAAAAACAAATTATGACTGTTATTATTAGTTCATTGTACGTATTCCAAAAGAGGTTATGAATTAGCGAGTGCTTTGTTTATAGTAGCTGCTTTTCCACGGTAAAAATGGCCTGAAATTGCATATATTAACTATTCAATAGGTTTTTGCCGTACACTGTTCAGTTTGAAGTTGATTCTGAGATTAAAAACACTTTTGAGAACGATGTAGCATCTTCAACTCCAATTCCAAGTACAAATCACGGAAGCGCGACTCCAAATGTGGCAATGGTCCCAAAAAGCTCGATTTTACCGAGCTTGAGTATTGCCAATTCGACTCAACAGACACCTGGTGCTGGTTCACCACACCTTCAGGATGGAAATGAAGAAGAAAGTGCTGAGTTGTTCTTCTATAATCATCCTACTAAGCGCAACCTGGCCAGCTCTCTGAATACATGTCCGCTGTCGAGTCAATTAACCGACAATCTAAATGAAAAATTAGGTCCGCAGTATATCCAGCCGCGTTCACGATTCAGTAATTTGAACTTATCAAGTTCTGTCGTAGACCCAAAGCGTGATGACGATGATCTTGGTTTGCCAGCGCTCAAAATTAATCGGTCTTCTAACAATCTAGGGAGCATGATAAACCATGGAGGGTTTGCGGGCTTGAACTCTAAATCTGCAACTAATATTTCTGGATTGCACCAGCAAAGCATGGCCCCAAAAAGCCGTAAACGTCTGTCACACACAAGACCATTTCATGGGCTCTTTGACCATGCTAACAACAGCTCTAACTCTTTGGCAATTGCTGAAGAAGACGAGAGTAGCGATGAAGAAGCATTGTCCATTCATAATGCGTACAATGATATGAATAATCCGCGTGGTGCTGAGAGCAAAATGACACCATATGGAGGGTTCTCGAATCCGGAAGTTTTAGGGCTTATTAACCAAAGCAGCATTTTTGAAAGTGCTCAATGGCTGGTGGTGTTTTCGAAGAAGGGAAATGTTTCTTTAAGAAAGGCAGTTAGGTTAGCCTCAGAAGACAAAATCATAAATGAACGGAAATGGATTGGAACTATTGCCATGCCAAGAGATGACGTGCCTGATCGTGTGATCAACAACATTGCAGAGTCTTTAAGTAAAGACTATAATTGTGAGGCTATTTTCCCAGATGACATGACATTTCAAGGCCATTATAACTCCTTTTGTAAGCAAATTTTGTGGCCCACTTTGCATTATCAGATTCCTGATGATGTAAAATCTAAAGCATTTGAAGACCACTCTTGGGGATATTATCAACTGCTTAATCAATTAATGGCTGATAAGATTGTTGAAGTGTATCGTGCAGAAAATGGAAATGCTGACCCAAGTGATCCCAATAACATGATTTGGATTCATGACTACCATTTACTTCTTGTTCCTCAAATGGTTAGAAAGCAACTTCCCAATGCCAAAATTGGTTTGTTTTTACATGTATCTTTTCCATCTTCAGAGTTGTTCAGATGCTTTGCTCAGCGCAAGGAATTATTACAAGGAATGTTAGGTGCAAATTGTATATCTTTCCAAACAGAGGAATACGTTCGCCACTTTTTACAGACCACAAATAGGTTACTATTGGCAGACACAAGTGAGATAGGTGTTACCTACAAGGGGAACTTTACGATGCTTAATACGATACCTGTTGGAGTTGACGCTGATTCATTGAGTGAAAAAGTTGCTGGTGATAGTGTCAAAGAATGGAGAGGATTTATCAGAGAAAGATGGGCTGATCAGTATCTAATTGTTAGCCGTGATAATCTCGATAAAATCCGTGGTATTAAGCCAAAGCTCTTGGCTTATGAAAAGTTTTTACTCAGTAACCGTGAGTTTATCGAGAAAACCGTTTTGATTCAAATTTGTATAGGGTCATCTTCTGACCCTGATTATGATGATGAAGTAATGCAAGTTGTTTCAAGGATAAATGGTCTTGCTGAAAACATTGCCATTCAACCAGTTGTATTGCTTCAAAGAGATATTGAATTTGACCAATATTTAGCTTTACAATGTGAAGCGGATATTTTTGTTGTTTCTGCAATGAGAGAAGGACTCAACTTGACATGCCATGAATTCATCATTGCTACTAGCGAAAAGAAGTCACCCCTTATGTTGTCCGAATTCACTGGATCTTCACCCTTGCTTGATTGCAATGGGAAAGGTGCCGTGCTGATAAATCCCTGGGATATTAAAAAGTTTTCTGAAGAGTTCAAAAATCTGTTGAACATGAGTTCCGAAGAAAAGAACACGCGTTGGCAAAATTGCTATAAACAAGTTCTCACACATGATTCAAAGAACTGGGTACGTAGTTGCTTATCCAGTATAAATGAAGCATGGGAAAGGGGAAAGCGCAGTGCATCTCGGAATCTTATAACGCTCACGACTGATGGGTTTGAAAAGTTTTACAAGTCTACCAAAAAGGATGGTAAGCGACTTTTCTTTCTTAACTTTGAAACCACAATTACACCATTGACTGTAGTTGATCATAAATCTACTGCAATGGCAGCAGCAGCAGCAGGAAAGAGTGCATATTCAGAGCCAGCAAGATTAGCATCATTGCTCAATGGCTTATTAGAAAACCCTCAAAACCAAGTCTATGTTCTTAGTTTCATGAAACGGCGTCTGTTGGACAGATTATATGGATGTTATCCTAATTTAGGATTGATAGCAGAAAATGGTGGATATATAAAATTAATTGGGTCTACCAAATGGTTGAGTATTGTTCAAGAAGACGACTTACAATATTGGATGCCCCAGGTAGAACGCTTAATTCAATCAAAAGTAGAGCGTTTACCGGGCAGTTATTGTGAGGTAGAGGATAGCACTATAAAGTTTCATGCGGGCAGTTCTTTTATTGAAGATCGTAAACGAAGCCTTGATGCAATGGGCGAGTGCATACAGCATATTAATGAATTGTTTCAGGAACAGGATGGGGTACACGCCACCATGATAAGAGACTTTGTGGTTGTGCAACAAAATCAATTAGCTCTCAAGGCATTTAAATTCATCACATCATATTATAATAAGAAAAATCAAGATATTCCAGATGAGAAGTTAATTGAGGAATTCCAGCTTAAGGCTGTACCATCTTCTTTCCCAGCTACACCGATGGCGATGTCTTATAGTGAGGCAGAAGGATATATTTCATCAGCTCTTTCGTCGGCTCTTCCGCAGGATCCTAGCGCCGAAAGGTACAGAGGTTTGGCATCAATATTTGTGGGTGGTGGAACTACACCCATTGATGAACCATGCTACTCATATGCGAATATGCTTGAAGGTCTTGGAGAAGTTGACTCTATATTAACAGTGGCCTTTCTGGGACGTGAAACTGACCTTCGTACGTCGGCTAGCCACCAAGTTGATGGTAAGAACCAGTTATTGAGTATTATTTCCAAAGCCAATCTTGATTAACCTTAAGTAAATAGCACCATTCATATTTGTTTATCTTTGTAACTACTAGCTACTAATTTGTTTAATTCCTCCAATGTACCAAGCAAATTAGCATCTTCTTCAGGTGTAAGTTTCAGACACTTGTCCCAATAGTTATTGATAAATTCGTCTTCGGTGACGAATGTCGAGTCTTTAGGTCTATTCACCAACCAGAGTGTTTCTTTGGACCTTTTATGAGCTTCTCTATCATCTTCCATCCGGGCGATTGTCTGCCTTTTAGAAAGAAGATTGGTTGACTTGTCAGTTTTTTCCTTAATGCTAAACATCTCATTTTCCAGAGCTTGTTCTAGAACAGGAGAATTCGCGAGAAGTCGCTGGCGCTCATACTGACTCTGATGTTTTTTTTGCACCAATAAATCCCAGGCACAGCACAAATCATCCAACAGTTCTGGAAGAGCGATCGGGGGGAATGGTACATCTTGAGCGATTGAGTCTCTGTCTGCATCCGTGACCAATTGTGAATTATACTTTTCCACAAATACGGAGCAATCCATTTTAAAAAGAGCAGATATGCTTTTGAGAGCCAGGTATACAGTGTAAATATTGGCACTGTTTGTTCCAGGCAACACTTGTAACACCAACTTTGGTAGGGCCATCTTAATATTCTCAACGTATGGGTAGTTAAATTTTGGCTGGCGCAGGTAGTAAAACAGTTCATTAAGTAGAACTTCTAAGAATTGGAACACCAATGATTTTGTATTCAATTCAACTGACTCATCTTCCATTACTCCCATGATTGAGGGAAATAAGTAGTCTTCAGAATCACAGTGTTTGAGCGCAAAATGTGCTGCTCTAGTTAATGCTTGTATAGACGGCGAAAGACCGCGAAGAATCTGTGAGAACTGCGTTGCAGCGTCAAACGGGTCCATGCTTTTTTTATAGTTCTTGGTCCCCGGATAGTAAATGTAGGAGTCTTAAGCCTTTTAGAAGAGCAGTGGTAATATGATTTCTGATGTAAAATTTAAAAAACAAGTCATGTGATATCAAGTCATGTGCTGTAGATATAGACAAAATCACTTGAAGACACTAACAAAAGAAGGGTGGGAATTTGGCACTTGGCAGACGGTAGGTTACTGATAAAACTAATATAGGTACTTGGTATACTTAAATAGAGAAATACAGAAATAAAAGGAGGAAATTTGTTAGAGTCTGTTTATTTAGTCAAGAATATGGCAGCACCACAATAGTGTAAAAAGCAGCAGGGTATGGACAAAAAATACTTGAAGCGAATGGATGGCCCAAAAAGATATTGATGATTATCAAACACAAAAGAGAATGAAATTTCCAGCAGTATCAGCCAATTTCAACAAAAACGCGATATTATATCATGTTAAAAATGAAAAGATATAGAGTGTGATATAATTGAAAATATCCAGAACCAAAACACTGTTTTGCAAATTAGCGCGAAGTGGAATATGCTTTACTTACTGAGGCTTTTTTTGTTGTTAACAAAGGTTTACACAGTTCACTAAAAGATTTGTGAATCAATAATTCGCAAAGCACTAAATTGGTATCATTTCCAAAAGGGGTTTTTTTTGATTAAATAATAATCATGTTCATAAAAGTCATTTTACAACACAATCTAGAAACAATCATGTAGCATTACCAAGCTTATGTTTTAGTTGCCACGGTTAACAAAATTTGGACCCCACTCATATATGCTTATATAAGGCAATTCAGATTTGTGAAAATTGTCTGAATTCAAAAATTCAACTGCTATTCAAATTATCTATAATAAATCTCTTGAAGAGCCTTTTCTTCCCACCCACACAGGCTCTTCTACTTTTTTGAACTTATATCCTCGCTCTTCTGTCTTTCATCTATACATCAAATTTGGTTGACATTTATATAAATTAGGTCACATGGTCGATATCACATGACAGAACAATCCCATCTTCCTGACTTAAAATTTTTCAAACCTACAGTGAGTTTGAAAGAAGAACCAAGCAACTCAAGATGGGTAAATCTGGCAAAGGAAAAGGAGGAAAGAATAGAAGAAGAGGAAAGAACGACAACGGTGGTCAGAAGCGTGAGTTGATCTACCGTGAGGAAGGTCAGGAATATGCTCAAATCACTAAAATGTTGGGTAACGGACGTGTGGAGTTAGCCTGCTTTGATGGAACCAGACGTTTGGGACACATTCGCGGTAAATTGAGAAAAAAGGTATGGATGGGACAGGGTGATATTGTCTTGGCTTCATTGAGAGACTTCGAAGATGAAAAGTGTGATGTTGTTCACAAGTATAACTCTGATGAGGCCCGTACGCTAAAGAGTGTTGGCGAATTGCCCGATAATGCCAAAATTAACGAAACTGATACTTTCGGTGCAGATGAAGATGAAGATGTTAACTTTGAGTTCGGTGATGAGGATGATGAAAGCGGGGATGACAATGAGTTGGATATCGATGATATTTAAGTTTTGAGGGCAGTGAGTTTTACTTTGCTACGCCACTTACGAAGCGTTTATAGATTTATGGAATTCATATGTGGATGTAGTTAGAATAAATGTATAAATTTTGGAACAAGAATCGTATCTAACATACACCAGAAGCTAAAGTTAATCCTATTTGACCAGCAAAAAGTCTGAGGACCCTTACTAATAAATGCATGTCGACGATCATGTGTTAAAGAATCAACGCTGGTAAGCCCGATAAAAAACAAATGTTGGCAAGTCCATGCTGAAGGAAACCCTGGTCAATTCATTGTAAAGAATAGAAAAACCGATAAATTCAATGTCAAGAGTGAAATCTGATAATCCCCATATAAAGAAGAACTTTTTGACAGACTCGCCTTGTAAGAGAAGTTTTTAATAATTCCATCATAATCATTACGAATATGATGATCTTAAAATAAAACCCGAATGTCCGGGGGACCGTCAAGTAACATTTTTGGACCAAAAGTTATATAAAGGCTTAGCTAGGTTTGAAATTGCCCTATAAAACCTTTTAGACGAGGATTTGAGTTGAAAATCACGAGAGTGTTTTATGTGCTCAAACTTTTTATTGACGATGGTTCTCGTCATCGCTGCTCAACTCAAAGCTATCAAAACGTCTCAAGCCAACAGTTTCTTCTTCGTTAAAATCACCGCGGTGGGCTTGCATCAGCCGTCTGACCGATGAAAACCCACCAACACCATTGTCCATGGGTGCCATTTCTTTTGAATTGTGCACTCCAAAGAGCTCGCGGTTGGTATTTTCATTTTCCTTGCGCAGTATATTGAGCAAGTAAACACCGCTGAATATTATGAGAAACCCAATCAAAAGTGAAATCACATTCACTGGCAGCGAGGTATTAAACCCACGAAAGAGAACGAATGATGCAAGCAATGTGAAAGTTGTAAAGGTGACGTAATATAACGGATTTACAATAGATGTATCAAACTGGTCTAATGCTTTGTTAAAATAATTCATCTGGGTCACAATGCATAATGCCACAACTGCAAGGAACAAATACGTGGAGATATGAGTAAATTGGTTATTACCTTCCAACGTTAATTTAAGTGCAATACCAAATGCTTTAATGGACATCACAGAGATAGAGCCTACCAGCGAGCAAATGGAGAGATATATCATTGGGTTGGTATGGCCATATTTTGGAACAATCTTGTACACCATGAAAAGAGAGTATAGGGTCACAAGAGTACAATAAAAAAGAAACCCAGGATGTGTAGCATATCCCAAAATTTCATCAACAGTTTCTACCTCCTTATCTGCGGGAGCATGGAGCACGATGATCACAGATCCCATCAAACAAATAGAACATCCCATTTTGCCCAAAGTACCCAATTCCTCCTTGAGAAATATAGCTGCCAATACAGCTCCAATAATCACCAGCAATGCTCCAAGAGGTGTAACAAGAATAGCAGGGGCAAATGTGTACGCTGCAAAGTTGGCAATTTCTCCAATAGCCATAGTAAGCATGCCAGCCCACCAAATGGGATTTTGCAAATACTCATGTCCTTGAACCAGGGAATTTCCACTTCGTGCAGATGCATCTATTAGCCCTTTTTTAGTAATAATAAAAGACGTTCCAATCGCTAATGATGACGACACTGCCAAAGCTAAGCCAATATATTTATCATTCATAACCTGCGTATTTCCTTTAATCAGATTCAAAAAAACTAAGGCAGTAAAATCTTTCCCGCGACCAGATAGATATATTTGTTAGCTTATTCTATAACTAACCGAAAGTAAACTTGTTTGCCAGAAATATAGGGCAAATAGGGCTGCTGATATCAAAATTGCAAATACAAGCGCTTATGCTTTGTTGGTTTTGGTAAATTGATTTCGACCTAATTTTTTATCTACTTTTATGCAGGATGAAACGTGATTTAGAGGCTTAGCATGAACCAGTACTTTAGTCAACAGTATTAATACTATAGCAAATAATGAACAGATAAATTGAGTTTGGGAGTCTCTAAGAATTCTTTTGGCACTTAAACTGTGTAATTTGGATCAATTTTCGTTTAAAGCCTTAAAAAAACTACTTTTTTGAGGCGTGTTGATAAAGGCTTAAAGATTACTTTTTCTATTAAACTCTATCAACGAAAACTACATGTATACTAAGCATAACATATTGCCTTGGTTCTAAATTTTCTGCTTTGTTGCTCTTTATCTGCTTGTAAATTATGTTTGGCGATTGTACTGGTGAAATTTGGGTGCAAAAAAATTATACAAAGTACAACCTCTTCCTCAATGCCTAGAGTTAATCCTATCACTCCACGTCAGATTCTTCAACTGACGCTTGAAAGTGTCCCCGAATTGGAATACATATCTACTATTTCTGTGAAAAGTCAATTTGAAGCTTTGGCGCCAATTCAAAGGTGGTTTCGAAACCAATTCTGCTACGTTAGAAATAAATTGCTTGCATCAGAGATGCCACCCATTAGCTCGCTCTTACAATATTCATGGAGCACTTCCCATTTATTGACTATTGCTGGTACATTAGGGTACATATATAGTTGGAATAACTTGTATTGGTCTCAGTGGTGTTATCTGCTCGCTACTTGGGGCACAATATCCACCTATGTGTTGGTGACTTATCGTCATTCAATCTTGCTTCTTACGTCACAGAAGAAAGGACTACATGAAATGCCCTTCTCTACTATTCTTAAGTCGGAGAATACTCACTTGTTGGGAATGGCACTTTTGGTGTTGGTCTCTACCCATAATTGCCTCAAACTAGCATCTGCTTGTATCTATTCCTATATGAATATGGTTTCGTACGTCATTGATTGCTTCCCAAGTAGTACGTTGACAAAAGCTATAGTGCCTCTATTCATCTATTTTGAAGACATGTTTTTGATTGGGGCTGCTACTATTGATTGCTTGATGATCTTGGTGTATCTGTGCGAATTTCTCACCAACAACTCTTGCGTATTTGTCATATACACCATTATTTTCTTTCTCCGCTTAGAAAGCTCCGAAAGCTGTAGAGCAGCCTTAGGAATGTTATTTGCGCTTAATTATAGGATTTTGGATGTTTTCCCCAAAACTCAGCGATTGCAACGCGCACTAAAAGTCGTGGAAGTGTTCTTGTATGTTCCAGAAATCGAGAAACCAGCGCCTGCCATTCAAACTGAGACTGCCGCTACTCCTGCGACCATTGCTGCTGCTGCTGCTACGGAAACGGTACACATTGCTCCACGCGGTTTTAACGTAATCCAAGACTCGATAGCTTTGCGCAAAAGAGATAGAATTGCTTCGTTGGTATTCGATTCTTTCAGCGTAATCAATGATTTAATCTAAATAGATGCATTTTTCTTCATTTCTTGTAGTCTATCCCAGCCTGGTGAATCCTCCCACATAGCTTTTCCTTTGGACATTAAAGACCGGATTGTTGTTCTTGATTTATACTTCCAATCCTTGCATACCACATCATCAGCGCCATGTTTACCAGGAAGTTCACCAAGTGATTCGTATGCGGCAACTAAATCTTCACAAGCATCAACAGCTTCATTCCACATGTGTTCATCTGTGTCCAAGTTCGCACGGTTACTCAAGGCTCTATATGCTTTTTCATGGCACTCAAGGGCTACCCAAGGCTTCTGTCTCCATAATTCAACTCTTGCAACAATTCTCCAACAACGAGCAGACAGCGTTATTACCAGGGGCAAAATATTGCAAACTAAATCAATGCATTTGGACTGGAAATGAGACAAGCGCGAGTCTTCGCCTCTAGGAAACTCTGTTGAAACTAAAATCTCTACCAACTTTTCAATGACAGGAATATCAATTGATGCTTCTCCGTCATTACGTTTAATATCAATTAATTCAGTTGCGGCAATCAAAACATCATTCCATTCATTCAACTTGGCGGCCACAACCAAATAGTTCTCGTATATTCTCCAAGACTTTTTACCTTCCCCGGCGGTTCTAATTGCTTTCTTCAAGGCATTAAATGCTTGTCTTGTTTTGTCCGTTCTCAATAAAGCAGTTGCCAAATTTGACCAAGCGTACGAATTTCCATCATCCAATGAAACACAGCGGGTGAAAGCTTCGGAAGCTAGTTCGTACTGTTCAGATTCTAAACCACAACAGCCATAAAAGAACCAATTCTCATAACTTAAGGGATTTGCAGTTAAACAATCATTCATATGCTTGATTGCCAAGTCCAAATTTTTTGTGAGACCACTGTCAGCTGGGGGACCATAGTAATAGTGAGACAAAGAAGACTTGGCTTTGGCATAACGCCCAATTTCCCACGCTTTTTCCCATAACACTGGATCTTGTTTGATATCTCCCAAGATCGAAACAGCTCTCGCATCTTCTGGGTGGCTCTTTATCCTTTCAACCAAAAGAATTTCAGCTTCTTTCTCATCCCCAACAGCTGCATGGCATAATGCTGCTTCACAAGACAACTGTAATCTTTCATAAATTTCGACCGCGGATCGTAACACACCCAAAGACATGTATTTATCGGCCAATTGGGAGTCAAGAGACCACTGTGGCATCAATGGCAATTGATGTATAAATCTCAATCTTGACGATGCTGGCGAATGCTCTTCTTGGCCGATAGCCTGGGGGATAATTCGAGATGTAATCTTCAAACCAATTTCCTCTACCAAAGAAGTCATTTGTAAGATACCACGCTCAATAGTTCTCGCCTTCTTGGTTTCCAAAGTCGAACGCTCCCATAATGCTCTGGAGAATATCGTCCAATTTGCTTTCCCAGAAGAGGTATACAAGACCCTGCTTACAAGAGCTGACAACTCTTCCTCCACCATAGGAGTGTGCGATGGTGATGTTTGTCTTAATATTGTCAAGCGAAGCAACAATTGCAAATTGTCTAAGTTATTCAAGTTTGGCTGGTTGTTAGGGTCCAATTCCTTTAATTCATCAGGAATATTCTCTTGTCTAAAAGCTAATGGCAACAACTTTTCTTCTTCTTCTTCATTTTCATCTAGTACAATATCGTCATACTTTATTCGTTTGGTATTTGGTTCATCTTTCATCTCCATGTCATCTAACGACTCGTATACAGGCCTTTCCAACAAAAGATCGGAATCTAAGTTGAAGCTTTCTGGATTTTCTTCTTCAGCTTCATCATCATAAAATGTGGAAGCTTTGCTCTTTGCAAGCAAAACTAGCGAAGAAGTATGAAATGTTTGAAACTTGGTACGCTTTGATTTTGCCCCTGATAAAACAAAACTCATTTCAGAAAGCTGGCGAGCTTTGCCTAAAAGAGGAATGGACAAATGCTCAGTTTGACTATGAATACCACTTCTTGCGCACTCCAAGTAGTAAACCAATTGTACATGCTTTTGGATTTCGGGGTCACTGAAACCAGTTGGTGCCAAGGAGTTTGGAACCGATGGATTCAATAGTAAGGCTGAAATAGTAGCTAAAACACTAGGTGGCTCAGATACAATTGATAAATGTACCTGTAAAGCTCTGGATCTCCACCATCTTAAAGAAGATCCAATAGAATCGCTTTTAAGCTGAGCTGTAGTGGCTTCAGTAAGTTTTTCAATTGTGATACTATTATCCTTTCCTATCAATGAGTATTTTTTGTCGAGACCCATCAACTTCTCAAACAATAAACTTGAAAGAATAAAGAACAATGGGTCTGTCATCAAATCATATGCCTGGTTTCCTTCAATATTAAGAAGTTTGACGGCCTCGAGTTGTAATAATTTCTCATCAATGTCTGGGAATAACGAATCACGAGAATTGTACATAATCCCTGGTCCAGTAAAGTTAAGTTGCATGAATACTTGCAATAATGCGATCGCGACTATTTGCAAGTGAAACGCCGTAACTTCTTCATCGCCAAACTTACTACCAAAATTTGCAATAATCTTCTCCACATACTGATCTAAAACGCTTTTCAAGTCTTCTTGTGGGAACTTGCTCAACTGATCCTTGGCTGCTAATAACTCATCGTAAAGCTGCAAAGCCTCTGCGCTACGTCCTTTTAACACTAGTGTTAAGGGCTTTGAAATCGATTGGAATCTCTCTGGAACGGTTCCTGCTATCTTAAAGCGCTCCGCTGAAACACTCAACACAAGCTGGGACAAACACTCTCTTAGAAATTGGTCTGACATTGTATTAGATGCTCATTACAAGAAGAATTACAATTTTTCAGCCAAAAAATTTTCAGCTGCAACACTATTATAAATCAAAAAAAATGGTATTTAGAACGTAATAAAAGCATCTTTGTATGTATCAAAGAGTCTGTAGTCAAGTTTTAAGATGATGGGTTGAAGAAAGATAACCTTTTGCGATTTTCGCTGTAAGATTTATCGGGTGCTTTGTTCTCAGATGCCTTTCTATTTTTCTTGAGAGAGTTCCGAATAGAAAGTCTATTCATTTCGGAACTGTTCTCTGGATTCTCGTCATCAGATGCAAAATCAATAACTTCTTCTTGAAAACTGAAGCGGGAAGGAGTTTGCGAAGATGACAATCTCTTTATGTATGTTGGCTTCAGATCTTTCTCGTCAGCCTCGAAGTTAAGGGTGTCTGATGATATATTCA
Organism: Wickerhamia fluorescens; assembly: GCA_001599155.1. Classification (NCBI taxonomy): domain Eukaryota; kingdom Fungi; phylum Ascomycota; class Pichiomycetes; order Serinales; family Debaryomycetaceae; genus Wickerhamia; species Wickerhamia fluorescens. Next base: position 329,096 of record BCGE01000008.1, on the reverse strand, counting down.
TAGGTTTGAGAGTCGGCGTAGCACTAGCAGAAATAGGCACTTCAACAAATTCCAAATCAATGAGGTTAGGGGGTTCTTTCACGGGAATCTCCAATGGTTTTGTAGAGCCTCGAACAGGGTTAGACACTGTAGTATCATTTAAACTGAACGCATTAAGCTGGTCATTTACTTGGGTAAAGTCTGTTGGATATGATTCAGGACCAGCACTAGAATTTGGAACTTCATTCAGAGCGCTTGTTTTGCGGTACTCTCCCCAAGGGTTTGAAAACTTTCTTTGGTCAGGAATAGGAATTAAGGTTTCTGGAATGGCAACTTCTTCATTTTTGACTGAAGAAATAGGAAATGGATTGCTATTGACCTTTGAGGCAGAAGGATAGGGCGCGATAATATTTTCTTCATTATCAAAACGGTCAGTCGACTTGGCGGTATTGTTTTTGAGTTCGCCATTACTCCGCTCTGAGATATTGCTTTTGGTGTGGTAGACTTTTTCCATAGACAGCTCCGTGGGGGTAGTTTCATTTACATCAAAACTCCCATCTCTGGATTTGGGTAAAACAAGATCTTCTCGGGATGTATTAGTATTCAGAAAAGAGATGTCAGACTTGATGCTTTGACTCGATTTAAGACTCTGACTTGACTTGAAGCTCTGCATCCCAAGACGAGGTGATTCTGAAAATATGTCGTCTGCTAACATTTCAGCATTCTTGTCAATCTTGCTTTGTTGTTTCTCCCATGTTTCCTTCTTTTCATAAGCCGAAGAGTCATTACTTTGTGGAGCCTTAAATGGTAAAAACGACAGGCGATTTTGAGGAAGCTGACTCGTAGATTGGTAGTGATACGATTGTTGTTGGTGGAGATAGTTTTTTAATTCATCAGGATTCAATTGCTTGACTTCTAATTCATTAAGAGTTGTTGGTGGGATTTGTGTAGTGTTTTTAACACTCTCGTTTCTATTAGTGCTTGGGTTTGGTTTAGGTACACTTGGTGTGCTCGGCTCCTCAGAATTATCCATTATATCATCTAACGAAGGGTACCGTTCCTCGACATTGTCCAAATTACCTAATTCGCTAAAGCTAAGATCATCGTCTTCTTCATTTTCAGACTCTTGAGCCTTTGCCTCCATTGCTTCTGGGATAATCTGTTTTGGCTCGATTTGCAGCTTTGGTATATTGTTCAATTGTTGTGAGGTCTGAGCCGACTCCGGTTGAACTAAAGAAGTAGCAATCGGTTGTTTTGGGGGCAAGGGTGAAGAATGTAGGCCTGGAATGGTTGTTTTAGATGAGCTTTGGGTGTTTCCTGTTTGACCTGACAGTACATTTCCTGCTTTGGCAGATGAGGGGGGCTTTTGAGTTATTTGTGGTTGTTGTGATTGCTGCTGTTGTTGTTGCTGCTGTTGTTGTTGCTGCTGTTGTTGGAAGAAAAGCTGTTGTTGTTTAAGAAGTTCGTTTTGCTTGTGGCGTTGATATTCGCCTAATGCATGGAAGTTATAGTCACCTGAGCGATAAAAGTCATCAACACCCAATTCTGCAAAGTCAATGTTCATTAGCTTCGAAACAAGTTTAATGATCTGCACAATGTTTGGTCTAAACACCGGGTTCTCCTGTAGCATTATAATAATCAAGTTTTTGAGGTCACCAGAATAAACTGGAGCAGAGGGGAATTGAAAGGATGCATGTAAAATGGCAATATCGCCGTTTGCCTCAAAGGGTGTGGTATAAAAGCACAACTTGTATAAAAAACACCCAAATGCCCATATATCGGACTTTTCATCAATAGGCAATCCCCTATATAAATCAATCATTTCTGGTGCCCTGTATTGAGGTGTTGTTTGATATAAAATATCATGACTCAAAATTTGAAATTGCTGGTGATCTTTGGGAGGCATAATCGGAGGAGAAGCGGAGCCAAAATCACACAACTTAAAGCACTTCTTTGCATCTATCAAAACATTCTCTATCTTTATGTCTCTATGTATCATCTTGAGCTTATGCATTTCAAAAATTCCCAAAGATATATCTAGCATAATCTTCAAAATCTCAGGCTCTGTGAGCTTTGTTTTAATCTTTTCGTTCATATAATCCAAAAGAGACTTGTTCGGACATAATTCCATGAGAACTAATACTTGATAAGTTCCGTTTTCCAATCTCTCGGCATGCGAATCGTAATACCGAACGATATTCTTGCCATGGCGCAAGACTTTCATAACATCAACCTCCTTCCTTAAGGCATTCAACCCATTCTTGTCTGGTACTATAACTCTTTTCAAACACGCAATCTCGCTATCCTCTTCTTTCGGATCTATTTTGACCTTGTAAATATGGGCAAAGCCGCCTTCCGAAAGATACTTGAGGATTGTAACTTTGTGGCTTCCCACAGTGAGCTCAGTTCCTTCCGGAAGCTTCGCAAAGTTCCCCATTCTAGCAATCTTAGCACGTTTTCAATGCGGTTAATAGTCGACAAAAGGTTGAGAAAAGGCAATGGGTTATTTTAGTTAGCCTCGTTACTTATCCAAGCCTCGCTATTACGGCGTTGCTTGAGACCTACAAAAAAAATGAATGGGTGACTGTTGCACGTGACATATAGCTACTTTCTATGTAAACTCCTCCATAATGATCTTTTGCATTTCATCATAGTTGAATGGAACGTAAAGGATTTCACGACCGGATGGATCCTTTGTAAGCTTGCACATCTGGTGCTCAACAAATTCGCCCAACATTGTTCTGAAGGAGATTTCGTTAGAAACAATAAATTCTTCTTCACAGGTGTTGTATAAGCTTTTAAATTTGACTCCATTTCGCATATTTCCTCTTATGCTGTTGAGTGCAGCCTTTGTTAAACCTTCTATTTCTGCCATTTGCAATTGAAGCAATTTTTTGTACATATTGCGGTGGTTGTATGTTAATGAGCTCAAGACATATTTTGCACCTTTTTCTCCAACAAACTTTTTGGAACGACCTAAATTAAGTACATCCCTAAACAATAATTCTTGTGTATATGGCTTGTAGGTAGTGAGATCGTGCCAGATGAAGTTATAATTTTTTAGCTTCTGCAGATCCCATAATAAAGGGACATTTATATTATCAGTGGATGACACTACCCATATCTCTGGCAATGAACTTAATTGAGATAGTAAGTTTTGTGTCTTGTCGTCACGAAAAGATTCACCATCAATATTATGAATAAGCAACACCATTTTGATACATGGTTTCTTGCGCGTTTTTTCGACATAATTCGTTAAAAAGGGAACTGCTTCTGATACATGTTTAGGAAGACGCATGCTGTCAGGAAGGAATACTCCTGCAATATCAAACAAAACCTGTTTCAACTTAACATTGGGGTTGAATCCATTTACTACAAGCATGTCAGGAACATGTATACCCATACTTTCTAGCCATGATGGAATATAACTCTGCACAAAATCCAAGAGTATATCTGCTTTAGATCCTATTCCAAAAAAATTGAGGTTGAATCCTTGTGATAATTCAAAACACCACTGGTGATACAAGAATTTATGTAACGAAATTAGCTTTGCTCGTTCATTAGTTGCTATTAGCTCACCCATTCCAACAAACGGAATAAAATTGGAATATTCTATCAGAGGTGCTAGTTGCGCAAGTGAATTCGAACTGGGACGCGGACGTGCACTATTTTGCTCAAAGTATCCCTCAGACCCTTCTAAAAAAAAAGCTTTCTCGTCGAGAAACAGGTTGGTAGTAATCTGTTTACCTTCAAAGTGCTCCTTTAGATAGTCTGAGTCAGCTATATTTCCTTCCTCATCAAGTTTTGGTATAGGGAGTGGCTCAAATTTAATGGGTTCAGGCGCTGGCTCCTGAGGCTTTGGTGGAATTCCAGAAATTACGGGCACATTATTGTTGTTGTCAAAAATTGATGAAACCATCAGCATCGAATCAGTAGAAGGAGTCTTTCTTTGTACCGGCAGTTTACCTATACTCTCTTGAAAATGATCCTCATCATCTTGGTGGAAAATACTTTTCACCTTTCCAATTACAGAAGCTGATTTTGTGGGCCGGCCCACTCGTCTTGGCGACTCCAAGTCCGACTCAACTCGCTCTTTGTTCTTTCTTTTAGGCAGTCCCTGTGTATATTCTAAATCAGATCTTCTGGTGTACTTCCTTCGCTTACGTGGCGTCTCGGTATCTGATTCATCGTATTTTATATTCTCCTTACTAGGCAGTTCTAGCTGATTATCCGAATCGAGCTTACGAGTATACTTCCTTCGCTGTCTTCGCGGCGATTCTGTCAAATCCTCCTCCAACTCTACATCGCTGCCATACGCAGTATCAGCCTCTCCTCTGGACTCGCGAAGTATTCGTTCTGCTAGAGCCGTATCTTGGCGAGTCAACTCATCTTCCTCATCAACGTCTTCATCCATTAAACGTGAATAAAACGACGATGACCTAAATGCCTTTTTTTGAGCTGATTTTTCAAGCTCAAGAAATGGCCTTTTCTTGGGTGAAGGCAACCCTGCTCTTCCATTGGGAGATTTAACAGGTGAGAATGGGAATGGATCACTTTCCTTTTCCAACTTAATGATGCCTCGAGGCAGACCATGATTTATAAAGGGCGATAATTGACGCGTTGTTGATGCAAAAAACTTGACATTTTTGAGTGGAGTAAAGAACACCTTGCTTTCCTTTTCATCGTTTGCTTCTGGCGTACTTTCTCTATTAGCCATCTTGCTGTCGTCCAAGGCCGTAGGACCTGCCATTCAGCTTGTGGTTATGAATAATTTATCGCGAAAAATTTCTAGTGGAAAATCTCACCAGGGCATCTTATAATCAGCAGAGTTAGAAAAGGCTTTACGAACGGTGGAGTTGGAGATGTTATCTTTCTGTCCTAACTGCTCAAATATGCTTTTGGTCTCTATGGGATCGGACGGTTGTAACAGATTTTACTGTCCTACTTGTCCCTATGAGTTTAAAATCAATGGATTTCAGATGTTCGACCGCAAAAAGTTGGACAGAAAGGAAGTTGATGATGTATTGGGAGGTGAAGGATTCTGGGATAACGTAGATCAAACAGCAGCACAGTGCCCAGTGGATTCTTGTGGTGGTTCTAAGGCTTATTTTTATCAGTTGCAAATCAGATCGGCTGATGAGCCTATGACTACGTTTTACAAATGCGTTGGCTGCGGACACAAATGGAGAGAAAATTAGATGGTATATATATAAGAAAGAAGCTTGTACTATAGACTTTGTAAAATAAACACATTATATGCATTATCTAGTTCCATTGGATGGTTTGTATTTGCTACTGGCTAGAGTTGGTGAGACAATAAACGATGCGACAAGGCAGTGTTTTTGCTGAAGAGTGTGAATAAAATGCACAGATCTGAGTACAGGTGCAATTTATAGATAAAGGTGACTGGTTTTAAACTATGATTTTGGAGCTCGAATGATGGCTGTGGAATAGTGGAAATATCACTTCATGTGTTTTGTCACTTGAAAAATTTCAAGTTTGGTATTCATCATGGTATTTTCAAAGATTACAATACTTTAAAACTACAATTATCTTGCTGTTTCTAAACTTAACTATCCTCGTGAATTTCTAGCTCGTTGCTTTTATACCTTCGCTTTGAAATTTTCCATGTCTATCTTTATATTTGAATAGCAAGCAAATAAGAATAGTATTTCATTTTTTGTATATGGTATAGTTTCAAGTAAGTTCGCATATTCAAAAAATCAGTAGCAAAAGTGTCTGGGTTGTCTATTTATTTCATATGAACTCAAGCCCATATTCATTTTGCTTCAAATCAAGCATTGTGCCCCTAATTGATACTGTTTTTGCATTATTACATTACACTATTCTTACTGATAGCCCTCATATAAAACAGCATTGGTATGTAGCATTGATGAAATAATAGCTTGCAAAGTTGCCGTCTTGTTGTTATCGTTCAAAATATTTGAGGCACATAACTATATCCATATACCAATTGCTCTCAATAAACTGAAATGCTTTTCTTCGTGTTTATGAATATGATCAATATAAATAAAATCATTGATTTCGTGCATCAATAAAATCATTGCATAGAATATAGGGTAATTGAAAGACACATGGTTAGAAGACTAATAAGCTAAATGGTTTCTTCCGAAAATTCAAAAGAAATTTCTTGCAAATTTCCAATTAGGCTGCCGTCATTTAATTATGTTGTTTTTTATTTCAAATCCTGTTTGTATGTTCAAACTTCTAACCAAGGAAAAAGACTAACTATTCGATGCCTTTCCCCACTGTTTCCATAATGGTTCCAGATGATATTGTCTTCTAACACAAGTGGCCAACTCTAAAATATTCTATCAATCGTATACTATAATTCCTTTTTGCATCATTGTAAAATACTGTGAGTCCCAGTAAGATTCAATTTAAAGAAGGCTTTTATAATAGGTTGTAATTTTATTGCGGCTTATTGTAAATTGAAATATAAATATTCCATAAAGAAAATTATCAATGTTTTCAACACAAATTGCATTTTTTAGGCTTGTCTAGTAAGATTTATGGATGTTTTGATGTATCTTTAACGGAAACATTTTTTAGTAAAATTCAATTTGTTCGGTAATCACAAATTAAATTTTATTCCTGATGAAAACGAAAGTAATTCATAAGGACTTCTGTAATAAATGTATGGTGCCTTGTGTTTTAGCAAAATGATAGCTAGAAAATATAATTATCTTTCGCCATAATAGCATTAATTCAACTCTATCAAGTACTTTTTTTTGGATACAAAATCCAAAATCTTCAAATTTAGGGAGGTGAGTTGTAGGGTTTGTTGCTCGTAAAATTGAGAACGGAGACGGTTGTTACAACGATTTGTTTAATTTAAACTTTTTATTCTCTTCCATCTTCTCCTATGCTGCATTATTTTTCATGTGGTATTTAATTGTACAGTAAGCCACAGTACCAAATGCTCATACTATTGTTTGTCACTTCTCCTGAAAATACTGTAATCCAAAGACAGATCACTCATATAAGTATGCCGTAGAATTCAGCTCTCTTATACTTTTGGTTCAACTCTTCCCATTGTACAATAAATCGATCAGCAATAGGCAAAACCAAATACCCACTCAAACTCAAACTACTGACCCTGGCTAGACTCTCGATGTATATTATCCTGGTGCGACAAAAACCCAAATATTTTAGTCCAAATAATATATAAGCCAATGGAACACTAGTACCCGGTCCATTAATTAGCAACACTGCCGGTAATTGGGGAAGTTTTTGAAAGGTTTGAATAGTCGATATAAATGATTTTATCGTATTTTGGATTGAGCTTCCCCACAGCTCTCCCACATTGCGTGCCCTGTGAAGCGATAGGTATTCAACATCGCCTGGTATCATTTTCTCTTCAAATTCTTTAGCCTTGACAATGGAAGTGGTATCGTTTGACGAGCATACCCATGTTCTCATATAACCTGACATATCAACATCTGCTAAAATGCGCAACATCTCACCCGTATGGCCACCCGAACCCAATAATATCATAATGTTACTCCCCTTTGCTGCTAATTTCTCTTCGCTGAGTGGTTTGGCATTTTTGGCAGAGCTATGAGCAGATGGCAACACAATTATTAACCTGATAATTGCTATGAAAAAAGGCAAAAGGAACAACGCTACCTTTAAACATAGTCTTGTTTCGGTTTGAATCATTGGTTCGAAGTATTACTGGCCCAAACACGCGATGATTGGTTGATACGCGGTAATAAGTTGACAGTGCTTTGGGATTAGCCAATATCAAATTTACTTTTTTTTTTCCTATAGTACATTTTTATAAAACAGTATGAACACAATCTAGAGCTCAAAATCTGACCCTATAGACTTGTATTTAGACAGAGATGGCTCACTTGGACTGATATCATTTAGAGGTTTTTTAGTGGCTTTTTTGGGAGCATTATTGGATAATTTAGCCTCGTTCTTTGTAGTTTCACCTTCCATCAGACGGCCTTTTTGGGCCAATTGCTTCATAGCTTTGTCAACTACTAATCCGAGCTTTCTGTGCTCTTCGGAATTAGTTCCTAGTGAGATAGGCTTTCCCCAGCATAATCTTATCGGAAATTTGTTGTCCAAAATTATTAATCCAGCTATCTTGTGAGTGTTTAAGCCATTATTTTGAACCAGTGAGGCAAGTTCTTCGGCCGCTTTCCGGGTACTGAATGTGACAAACCCACACTTTGCTCTGTGGTTTATCTGGATTTTGTTCTTACCGTATTGGTTGCACAAATCAGTAATCAAATGCTGGGGAAGGTTATGGGAAATTCCGAATACAAAGAAAGACGTAGTATCTGGATACTCATTTGAGTCCAACAGTGCTCCAAAAGGAAGCTGAGTCAGTAGTTTGGGTATTGTTGAAGAAGACCCAGACAGTTCTATTGGCTTTCGAAACGTCTTCTTTCCTAGACGAAGAGATAACTTGGTTAATAGTTCCTTGGCCTTTTCTTGTCTTTCTTCAATTGACAGCTTCACGAGATCCTCTTTATCTGCCCGTAAAGCCATGATTTCACGGTTTTTGGTATGATTCTCTTCTTGTGCAAGGCCTGCCATACGCAATGCTGCGTCCCTGATATGCAAGGGAATATTGTAGTGGATATCCATCATGCACAGTTGACAGCAGTTCTTTTGATGTGCACATGTGAGGCAAACAATCGTCTTTTTGGTCTTATTAGCCAGCAGTTCCGAGTTCCATCGATAAACCGCAAAAGGCCTTGTACACACTTTACATTCAGCGCCATTATTATGCTTTACCATCTTTAAGTACTGATCGCTGCCCAAGCAATGGTCACATATAGAAAAGTCATCGTTTGTTGTAGAAGTCATCTTAGCAGGTGCATGGTTTTTTGGGCTCTTCTCATCGATTTCGAAATATCAAATTAGCATTATCTCAGAATCAATTTAGACACACGAGACGGAAAACTTATTCATAAATAACGAGTTTGCCTCGAGTAAATGAACGATTATGGGCACACCCTTTCTATATACTACTGCTGGACGTGCACATTTGAAGCTGTTTCAAAAGTCATATCAAGCGCTTGGTTTTACAAGTCATCTCTATTACAAATAGCTACTGTTAGGTTATTTTCTGTTAGTTTGTGTATTGCTTAATTACTATTTTCTTATCATATGCTCATCTAATCTTTAGGGTTAGTATTTCTATCTTTCAAGATAGAGGTCTTAAGTTATGATCAGTGTTAAAAAGCTCTGAAATTATGTTTTGTTCCACATGGTAGTTCAGGTGAAGAAATTCGTTGTAGTTGTATAATTATTCATCATTATAACTTGATAGACCTCTAGCAATGCTCGAGTGTACATACCTTTTGGTTAGTGGTATCGTGTAGAAACAATTCAAGAAGATGAAAAGTTTTTCAAATTTATAGACCTTTTTTATTGAGGGTTACCCGGTCAGTTTAAAACAGGGCTTTTGTGCCCAAACTAGTATATGGGAGGGCCTGAGGTAATTTTAATAAACGACAGTACAGATCTTCAAGCCGTGGATGCTGTTTAATTGATAATAGTGTTTGGATATTTATCATTTTGCAAAACACATCTTCCGAAGATAGATAATTATCTATGTCAAGTAAAACTTTGTCAACCAATTGAGTAAAAATGGCGTCGTCGAGAGGATTAATTTTTGTAGAATCCAACAACATGCTACCAATAGTCAGGGCTATTTCCGGCTCATTTTTGTATAAATTATCCTTTTCTATTTCAAAGAGAGAATTGTTTTTGGACTGTGGTTTGTGTCCAGTAGAATAGCGAAGAAACATGTCAGCAATAAGTGGTTGGCAAGTTTCAACACTATACTGCTCCAAAACTTTTTGGCCAAAGATAGTAGAGATATAATAAGCATTCAAGTTTTCCATTCCCAATGCTCTTGATATACAACTCAGGGCCAGCTCCCTTATAGACTCCTCATCATCGTGAAGTCCATAATCGAACAAAAAGAACAAGCCTTCCGCTGCTGGTTTAGCATCAACGAATCTGATAACTGCTTGTATGGATAAATGGCGGGAATTGTAAGATTTTGAATCCTGAACATTTTTGATGCACTGAGATAGAAAGCGGAGCTGAGTATCCTTATTGTTGGCAGCTATTGTTGCGAAGCACACCAACGATTCAAGCATTAAACCTTTGTATGGCAGCTTGATTAACTGTAGCAATGTTTTTGATTTTTCCTTTCCTATAGGAACTTTATTGAGAACTCTTAATGCCTTTTCCTTTATATTATTACTAGTTTTATTGTCTTCGATGATTTTCCACAAGTCCTCCGTTATTAAGAGTTTCACCTCAAGTGTAGTTTTATTCAAAAAATCCAAGATAGTTTCTTGTAAAAGCAGGTGCGAAGCTAAAGCCAATTTTGATAAATCAGTTAAGTTTGACCAATCTTTTTGTTTGGAATACTGGTGTAGTAATATATTTACTGCTTTGGATGCCGCTAATTGTCTTGGACCGTTGGGCTGAGAATAAGAAACTGTCGATATAACAAAATTTCCAAGCATGTTTATATATTTCACATCTAATACACGTTCCCCAAGTACTTTAGCCAAAATGTCAATAAAAAATTTGATATTAGAATAAGGTTGATGGAACACATCTTCCATGTTCACAAGAACCTGGTCTATCCTTAAGCATTCAATGTTTTGTAAAATTGTAAGAAATCGGCCCTGTATACCATTGTAGTCTTTCCCATTAATAATGGTTTTATCAAAGGTATCGTATATAAATTTTGACATTTCCTCAGATGACAACATATTTGCTATGCAGCAGCTAACAATTTCACGAATCTTCCAAAACCTGTTGCTCAAAAACTTAACCAACATAGATTTAAACTTAATTGATAAGGGATCTTGGCCGAAGGACTTCATGTCCAATTTCAATAAGATTATGAGAATTGGGAACATAATTTGATTATCAATGTGTTTTGTGGTATCTAGATCTTGTTGTTGTAAACTTTCCTGAAGCTTTAAAACTAAAAGATCCCTAAGTCTTGGAAACTTATTAAAGAAAAGTTTAGAGGGATAGCTCGAATTCTCCTTGTCGCCAAAAATTCTCTTTTGTATAGCACTAAAAAGCATGATGGAGCAATTTCTTATTGACCAGTTATCGGATGTGAAATTACTCAATGACAAATCAAGTGATTTTTCCACCAATTTGAGACTTTCACCAGCTAATACGCTTTCAATAAACACATGTTTGATACAATTGTACGCATGAACCTGAGGAATGTCTATTTTTTCGTCAGAAATATGCTCATGGGGTTTATAGGCTATTTCGAACAAGCTGTTGGTTGTAGTTTCCATCAAAACTTCTAAGTCTTCTTTTTTTGCGGACTTGTAAGCTATTAATATACCTGTAATTAAATAAGGAATTCCGCCGGAGCGTCTGGAGATCGCCTGGCTCCTAGATTCAATTAATTTTATGTTTTTCTCAATCCATAATTTTGGATGATGCTGCAAGTCCTTGATACTCAAACATATTTCGCAACAGGATATGAGGGACGGATAGATTGCTGAAAATGTTCCACGATGCTTTATGGTGGCTATTTGGTCGAGTATTAATTCACAGCATGAAATGAATATTTCATAGCTCAAGACTTTATGTTTCATACCACTTAAAAGAATCTGATTGAGAAGGGTACTTGATTCTTTTACCACTTTCCATGCGTAGCTCCTCTTGGTATTTTCTTCTTCTTCACCTTCATCACAATCTTCAAAAATAGCACTCGATAATATTTGCTTCATTTGGGCCCAAATATCAAATATTTGAGTAATTAATTTTCGAAACAAATTGCTGAAATAATCTTTTCTGTTATCAATGATATTCTCCATGTGTATAAGAATTAAATATAAAGATCTAAAGTGACCATGAACATGTTTTTCTTTGTTATCACTTTGAAGGGCTTTCGCTTTAGTAATCTCATCAAGACAGTGTTGAATAATTGAATAGACCTTATCCATATTTTTTGCAAAGTTTAAATAGTAAATGGCAAGAAATTCCATGCTCTTCGCAGCACCATCACTTTTGCGACCTACTAGGCTGTGGAGAATTCTGCATGACTTCGAAAATAAAAATTCACCTGCATCACTCTCCAAATATTCCAGAAGGTGTTGCTTGGGTTTTAAATCTATCAAAGATTTTAAGCTTAACTCACGCACATTATCGTAATTGTTAAATAAGTTTTGAGCTAACAAATCAATAAGAAGGTGGACGTTTAACTCTGCTGGCACTTGGCCATTATCAGTTAATTTAGTTGACAAAACGCTTAAGAGTTGTAATGCAGTGATTAGTTGAGAGTAATTTGAACCATCTGTGAGGTGCCGCAAAAGATCTGTTGATAAACTCTGAATAAACTCAGACCCTTCTGACAAATACTGATTAATCTCATTTTGACGCTTAGTATTATTGTTATTCGCTTCTAACTTCCTCAACTCTTTTTTTAAAGAATTTGTGGATTCACGGTATCGAGTAGCTAGGAACTGAGTAAAAATTGAAACAAACAGATTCCTAGCCTCCACGTTTTCAAAATCATTCATGAAAATTTGAACTATTCTCAATTGTTTAATTTTGATGTAAATCTTTTTATCTATAGGCATTGACTTGACGTTTTTTCGTGTTGTGCCGAGTAGTAAACATAAGGCATTGAGCCTGATAGAACAATCCATATGTGCTATAACTTTTGGCCAATCGTCATTTTGAAGAAAATTCCAAGGATCTACAATACCAAGATCTGACCCAATCCGCAATAAGGCAACAAAATTATGAAAATCACGTTGGGAAGTTCCCTTTTGAAAATGGTTAATTAAATGGCCAATAGAAGACAGACATTGGTGTGCCAATGCTGGTATTAAGTGTTGCTGAGTATTGTTTCTTGTAACGATACTGTCGCTATTCAACAAGTCAATTACAAGCTCACTCCACATTTCGTAAAACTCGCGAGGGGTTTTGTATGTATCACTGTATATCAGTACAAGTACTTTACTGGCAGCATTAGCCATAGATTCCGAGCCCAATAAAATAGCACAATTTAATGGAAATGAAGGAAATGTTGCTAGTATGAATTTGCGGTCATTAATATGTTTAATAACCAATTCTAACGCATTTAAGTGGTTCTTTGTTAATTTTAATTCTATAATCTCTTTTGACCACAGTTCAAATATTGATTGACTATCAACTTCACACAGTTTAACATAACCCAAAAGCTTTGATAAAAGCGTGTTCAACGAATTGGACATTGGGCCCTGTGCATGGCCTAATTGATGGAGAATGTAACTGAAGAGTATATCAACTTTTTTTCTTGACAATCTCTTTTGATCACCATTTTTTGCCTTTTGTGATAACCTGAGTAAACAAATAGATAGTGTGTCATTGAGAGTAATGATATATCCATCATTTGGTGCTCCTTGGGCATAAACAACGTTCACCAGAGAAAATAATTGATCAAAATATTTTACCAAGTCGATTTCCGAATCATTTTGCCTAATGGCAATAAGCTTTTGTTTTGTATCAGACAATTCCTTTTGCGGTTGTAGTACATCATTAATCTTGTTGGATTTCATGGCTGCAAATTATTCACTTTAGTATTAGCTATAGGCATCGTGAAAAGATTTTGAGCTTATTATTGTACTGCATGTAATATATTGTAAATTGATAGATATGTATTATGACTTCCCCAATAAACCCCATCAAAATGATGTAAACAAAAGACATGAAGACTGATCCAATATAACATCTCATTTTTCTCTATTTTTAATTCTCTATATATATATATGTCTATTCCTCTCTTTTCGTAAGATAGAACAGACCTTTTTAGGTAGTCTGAACATATATATTTGCCTTGAAGCTATTGATCCCTGGCTGCATCCATAAGCACATAAACGCTAGAAGTCTACTCAATTAGATCTGAGTAAGCTAACTTGAATTAACACTATGAATCCGAAGTAAATACTAAAACCAGATGTCATTTTTTAAAGGCCTGTACTGGTTAAGTACGATTTGGAGTAGTGTGTTTAGCGTGGCGCGTGCTTCCTGAGATAAAAATTTCCGTTCCTAAGCGGGATCTCACCATCGACACCCCATTAATACCTAGCCTTTCTTCACACCCTTAAACCACAAATTTATAAGCTCAAGATGGCTGTCTCAATACTGCAAATGTACAAGATGTACTACAATCACTTTCCCCATTATATGTTGACCAAGAATGAAAGCATGTTACTTCATGTGTTTTTGCTCTCTTTCATTTTCTTTGTGGGCTACGGTATCTACTCATACTTACCAGCAAACATTATGTTTTCCATTTCTAGAGCTTATTACTACTTGTTTGGTCCAGATCAAGCTCTGTATGTCTATTAATCTGTCAGTTTTGTGATGTTAGACATGAACATCCTTCATTTAGCTAAAAACCTTGATCTTGAGAGTCTAGGTGCAATAATAAGCTCATTTTGTCTATTTATTTACCATTAAACCCCTTGGTATCTTTAAACAATAAAAAGAACAACTTTGAAATAGAAATATTGGCTAAGTAGGAGCATGAATATCGGTTAATTGTATAATGAGATTGAATTATTCAAACAATATGTTTTGAAGTTTTTTTGAACTCACTACTTACCATAAACACTACATTCGCTAGGCACTAAATACTACATAACCTTTATTCAGTTTATAATATTAAATGTACACATAATTTTACAAATCAATATCCGATTAAAAACTGCTTCCTCTTGAAATGTCAAGACTCTCAAGTGTATTTATTATAATCAGAGAACACACATTTAGTGAATTAAACAATGGTTATTTCACTGCTTTATCATTCTATCATCCATCATATTGTTTAATGAATCATTCTATCATTCATTTGATTAATTCATCATCTCTACATTCTTTCTCCATTTCTACCGTTATGTACCTTAGAATTATTGTTCAAAATTTATCAAGTACTCGCCACAAATATATTTGTTGTAGTATCATTATGATAAAGGAAAGATATTACAAAATCTAGATTATTGAGTTAAAAAGTTATTTATTAAGCCGTGAACTGTACACTTGAACCTGAATATTAATGTCTGATTTTTTCTGTCTTTATGTCTACATATATCCAAAAAATTTGTAATCGAAACATCGCGTCTACAATTTAAATAATTATATATATATATATCGCTTCAAAACAAGTAAAAGCTCGTGTTTATGTACAAACCAGTGCCAAGCGCCCCATTTAAGCCGCCACGGCCAGCCTCTAGTGACGGAGGATCAGAAGATTTATCAATTAAACGCGCTTCCCCACAGAAATTGGGTGCAAAAAGAGTAAAGCGCGCTCCAGCATATTCACCCCAGGGAACACAGCGACAACCACTGCAAAGAGCGCCACCGCATCAAGTCACTAGTCCTCTAGTTAATGTGAAACTGGAAGACCACGATCTGAAAGAGAAGTATTTGGTTCAGTGGCGAAAAAGATCTATGAAAAAGAATAAGACCTGGGACGGCGATGGAGAAGTGACTGTTTTATATTCGGGAACTGTTGCCACATTATCATTTAAAGACAGTGATGGTAAGCTAATGAGTCGAAAACTGAATGTTAAAGTCAAGCCAGAGCTTTTTGATGATGTATTTTCTATTGGACAGTTCGAATTGATGGTGGACAGCAAAATCGAAAACGAGCCTATATCGGTTGCACAGGCATTCAAGGCAGTCAAGCCTGAATCTTTACCTGAGCCTGCACCTGTTCTTAAAGTTGTGGAACCATTATATTCCGATGTTGATGCTATTCCTCTTCCACCTCCACCTTCAGCACTTGATAATGAAGTTCTGTCAGTCAAAATTGATCCTCTCCTCGCTAGTCGTCTAAGACCACATCAGGTAGAAGGTGTGAGGTTTATGTACGAATGTGTTTTGGGCTTTCGTCAGTATGGAGGAAATGGCTGTCTTTTAGCAGACGAAATGGGACTCGGTAAAACTTTGATGTCCATCACACTTATTTGGACCTTACTCAAGCAAAACCCTTTTGCGGGAAAATCTGTGATCAACAAAATATTAATTTGCTGTCCAGTAACTTTAATAAACAATTGGAAGCTGGAATTTAGAAAGTGGCTAGGTTCAAACAAAGTCAACATTTTAACATTAGACTCTACCAATTCAGTATCTGACAAACAAAACATTTTGAGCTTTGGAAAGCTTAATGTGTATCAAATTCTCATCATTAATTATGAAAAGGTTTCGAACCACCATAAAGAATTGACTACGGTTCCCTTTGATTTGCTTATTTGTGATGAAGGTCATCGCCTAAAAAGCAGCAGTAATAAAACACTAAACCATTTGACTAACTTGAATATTCCCAAAAAAGTATTGCTAACTGGTACACCAATACAAAATGACTTGACAGAATTTTATACCATTATCAACTTTGTTAATCCCGGTATTTTGGGTAGCTTAAAAGATTTCCAGAAGCAATTTATGGCACCTATATTAAAATCCCGAGACATTAATTGTGTGGACCCTACAGCCAAAAAATTGGGAGAACGCGTTTCCAAAAAGCTTGTAGGGCTCACAAAACAATTCATCCTTCGCAGAACCCAGGCCATACTAACACAATATTTGACAAAAAAGACAGATACTATATTATATGTATCACCCACACAATTGCAAAAAAAGCTATTTGATTTTATCTTGGAGCTGCATCGTTTCAACCAATTTATGCGTGAAGATGGCGGGCATCCTGCTTCAAATAATGCATTTGGACTTATAAAATTGTTTAAGAACCTTTGCAACTCACCAGCTTTATTAATTGATGATGAATTATTTAAATCTTTAACCACGAAAGATGGTGCCAATCCTTTTTTACAACGCAATGCACTTTCAACATCATCCGGGAAAATAAATATTTTGATACCTCTCTTGCTTGAAATGGTCAATTTGAAAGAAAAGGTTGTTTTGATTTCCAACTACACTAAGACTCTCGATCTTTTAGAAATTATTCTCAAAAAATTAAATCTCACATTTACACGTTTAGATGGCTCAACTCCAAATAATTTAAGAAGTAAATTGGTCAATGACTTCAACAAGCTACCTGCGATTAATGTATTTTTATTGTCCTCGAAGTCTGGAGGCATGGGAATCAATTTAGTTGGAGCATCACGATTAATTTTGTTTGATAATGACTGGAACCCCTCAGTGGACTTACAATCAATGTCAAGAATTCATCGCGATGGCCAAAATAAACCATGCTACATATATCGTATTTTAATGACAGGATGCATTGATGAGAAAATATTTCAGCGCCAGCTTATGAAGAATAAACTAAGTTCAAAGTTTCTAGATGATGACCCTCGGTCTAAATCAGATGTATTCGATCCAACGGAATTAAGAAGGTTATTTGAAATAGATGGCTCAACTAAATCTAACACACATGACTTGTTAGAATGTTCCTGCAGTGGTTATGGTGATAACTCTGGTCTATTTGTGGAAGACACCGACGATGAAGTCGTAGATCCTGGAACTGATAGTGATAGTGATAGTGACGGAAAACCCAGCATAAGACAAAATTCATGGATGTCCGCTTTGGACCTTCAACAGAAGGTACAAGAGGCACAATCGCAAACAAATATTCCCATCAAAGATGCGTTAACAGATTACAAACACTTTGACCCACAATTAAATTCCAAAACTAAATTAGCAGAGTCTATTGACGACCTGGTTCTTACCAATATCATCAAGAATAAAAATTACAACGAAACAACAAATAAGTTGCCAATTACGTTTATTATGACTAAAGTAACAAATGATGAACCTTTAGTAATAGAGCCCGAGAAAAGTGTATAATTTGCTGAATTACAGCTTAATATTCTTAAACCTCGCTTCGGCAGCTCTTGCTCTTTGCTCTCGCATTAATCTCATCTTCTGCTGCTCAGAGAGACCACCTAATTCATTAATACTCTTGCCACCTATAACATTGCCAATAGCACCAGTGCTTGAAAAGGGATGCTTCTTTAACTCTAGTTCAGTTTTTTTAGCCAATTCTTCCTTTATAAGTCTCTGTTTCTCGGCCCTCACCCGCTCTTCTTCGGCGGCTTCTTCCTGGTCAAACTCTTCTTTGGACTTAGGTAAGCCTATCTTGCTGGCTTCCCAGTTGCAAAACTCTTCGCCAAGTTTATGTCTAGCTATCCTAAATGCCATTTTTGTTGCGCTATCCCCTGCCAACTCCCAAGGTACTTTCCCAAATTGATTAGGATTTGAGGGATCAATTTTGAGGGTTACAAGCAAAACTTGAACCATGTGCAGTAAGTTGTGTGCAGCTGCAAAATGAAGTAACGTGGGATAGTTGACATACTTGAATTCAGGGCTCAATTTGAAATCGTTGGGAATTTTGTTTAGTTTTATATAACTTAACAATTTAGGAGCCTTTTGCTTTTTTAAAAGAGTCACTAGTTCTGCGGAATGTGTGTCGTTTGCTGTATCTTCTGGGGTTTGCTGAACATGTACTATTTTGGACTGTTGTGATTTTTGGGATTCAGAGTCGCGTTCTAATTTCCGCTTAGCTTTTTCCTTGACCTTCGGCATATCCACGACACTCAAATAAGATAATTCGATCCATGCACGTTTCAATTCTGATGTTGTAGCTCTCTTGGTAGTAAAAGGAAAGCTTTTTATTCTCTCATCATCATTTTTGAGCACAGAGTCTTCATACCCAACCAAAATTTTTCTATTTGATGCACCATTAGCTCTTATAAATATAGTAGAGCACTCTTTCAAATGCAGACTCCACTCTGACAACAATTGCCTTACTTCTTTAATCAATGCTTGTTCATTATATCTCCGTATGCTGGAACCTGCAGAATTCGCTTTGCCTCTGGCGTTGTCACTTGCACTTTGCAGACCACCTTGTTTTCTTCTAGTTGTATACCGATGAAATGTTTTGGAAATTATTATATTGACTGATTGTTCGAGTTTTGATTCCTTCAGTTTCAAAGGATTGCCTTTCACATTTTTAGGAACATGAGAGATGATGCATCCTGCAAAATGGCCACCTCCAATCATTAAAAGCGCGGATTTTCTACTCCCCATAGTATTTTGGAGTCCCCGGAGATGTTTCAACGGATCTTCCAATTGCTCAGGTGTGAAAAGCGCTTTATACATCCCAAATGCCTTTGTATTGGGCAATAATGATGACTTGAACAATATAAAGGGAGATTTCGTATTTATATGACTTGTTGTAGCCTCTTCATCACCTGAGGACTGATCTGTGTTTTTTATAGAGATCTTTTTCATTAATGACTGTATTTTCTGTTCTTGCTCATCCTCTGGCTCCTCTTCCGAATCAGAACCTGACAAACTTTCAATAGATTCCTCCTCAATCAATGCCTCAAACTCCTCCTCGCTCAAAGGTCTCAAGTTACTAAGACCTCTCTTGAGGTTGTAGCGATACAAATCTGACTTGTAATACGAAGTATCTTCGATCTTACTCACATTAGTTGCTTTGTTCAAATTCAGCTCTGTTAAAGGAGAAACTAAGGTTTCTTCTATAATAGAAGGCTGGACTTCCTCATGAGTCAAGGAGTCAAAGTATAATAACTCTAACGAGTCGCAAATCTTCTTATCCAAGTTGTATATGTACGCTTGTTCTCGTTCGAAAGACATGGCTTTACTAGTCTTTTTTGTGAGGATTTTCAAATCGCAGAACAGTTTTAAACTAAAAAAAAAACAGGGCTATAAACAGTTACTTGGATCCAAACCGATGGCACTCCTTCAAGAAATGGCCAATCTTTTCAGGTTTCATGAATGGATGAGTTCCATGGCCAAAATTGATAATGTAGTTCTGCTTACCTCCGCCAAAGCCATTAATCATGGCTTCCACTTTTTGAGAAATCACTTCATCAGAGCCATACATGATACCTGGATCCAAATTTCCTTGCAAAGTAATTCTTCTTCCGTTAACAACCTTTACAGCATCTTCTGGCTTGTACAACCAGTCCAAAGACACTACGTCGTAGCCTGATTTACATAAATCATCTAATGCGTACCAGGCACCCTTGGCAAACACGGTTAAAGGAATGTACTCTTTGACTCCCAATTCCTTCAATCTGGGAGGCAACTTCTGAGCAATCTGTCTCAAGTATGGCAAGCAAAATTCGTTAAACTCATTGGGACCTAATTCACCAGCCCAAGACTCAAAAATTTGCAACATCTGGGCACCAGCCACAACTTGCTGCGCCAAAAATTCCACACATGCGTCAGTAATAGCTTGTAATAATTGGTGTGACTCCTTTGTATACTGGTAAATCCATTCCTTGGCAAACCTGAACATCTTGGATCCCTGACCTTCAGTCATATACACCAAAAGTGTCCATGGGGCACCTACAAACCCCAAAAGAGGAACTCTTCCATTGAGCTTAGTTCTGGTGAGAGTAATGGCCTTAAATGCCCAGTCAAGACTGATCAAAATGTCAGGTTTGAGCACAACTCTCTCCATATCCGCAGGCGAACGCAATGGCTTCACAAAAACAGGCCCCTTACCCTCTACCATCTCAATTTCGAACCCCATAGCTTGAGGAATAACCAAAATATCACTAAAAATGATAGCTGCATCAATTAATCCATCAAAGTGATCAACAGGCTGGATAGTAATCTCCGACGCAATTTCAGCATCTCTACAAGTTTCAAAAAAATCTCTACCTGCCTTGACTTCATGGTACTCAGGTAAGTACCTGCCAGCTTGTCTCTATATCCTGGTTAGTATCAATTCAACAACCATGTTTAAGCAAATTTTGAAAAAAAATTAAAAAAATAACATTATTAAAAAACCACATACCATGATCCAGATAGGAGGTCGTTCAACCTTTTCTCCCTTGGCTGCTCTGAGTAATAAATCATTCTTCAATGGTGCAAATTCTGGCATTTTAGGTGTCGAGTTCGAATTATAATTGGTGAAGGAGAAGCTTTCACAATTTCAATGATGCCCCAGAAAACTGGACTGGTTGATGACTTTATCTATCACGTGAGACGCTATATCAAGCATTCTTACGAGACTTGCTGTTGAAGGAGTTTCTGCTTCTAGGGGCATCTTAATAGGTAATTTTAAGCAAGGAAATGTGGCCATATATTGTTAAAGTTACCCAAAGGTGCTTTCATTATGGTTGTCGATATTAAATTGAAGCAATTTGTGGAAATCACTCCAAAAAATTGTTACAACTGTTCTTTACACGAACAAAACTATAAAACAGCGCTGATAACACCAAGATTAAACAATCAATCGCACTTTAAAGTCAATTGTTTATTCACCAAAACAGTTTGATAAGCTCGCCATTTCTATCATTTTTCTAAATGCCTTTTGTGTTTTCCTTGAAGCTCTCATTTTATCTCTAAATTTCACCAAACAAGTCTTGATTTATTGCTATACTTTAGCGTAGTGTCTTATTTCTGTATTCTACTGTACTTTCGACTGTTGCTTTTATATATGTTAGCTCTATGTTCATGTTAGCAATACTGAATTCATGTTATCAACTCCATATTTGCAATCATTTGAAGCTTTTTTTTCTAACCACCTGAGAATAAAACCAATTCATTTTACAACTTATCTTTTTCTGGCGGTAAATGAGTGATACAGATGGAGCTCGAGATGGAGCTCGAGATGGAGAGGTGCTGGTCTCTTCAACTGAACCTGTGACAGTAGCCAGTTATAAACACAACTTTTTTATCAAGTTTGTGCAGTCGGTTTTCGGTTACAGAAAGACATCCTTAACGTTGCTTGTGGTGTTGTCGGGTCTTTTGGCAGTATTTTTATCACTGCTTGATAATAGTTTAGAATATAGTGTTGGGCTACCTGTTTCTGAGCTGGAGAAGGTTATTTTGGATGCTGCTTGGTTGGATTTACAAAACATTGCTAGGTTCGAGCACCCTTATGACTCCTTAGCAAACGATATAGTTCATGACTACCTTGAACGCCGCATTTTGGATTCAATTGGTTCAAGAAGCTACATTGAATATGATAATGATTTGAACTACACTAATACAATTATGTACGAGTCGAAGGCAGAAATCAATACTGTCACCTATTATGAAAGTAATAATTTGTTGGTGAGAATAAATGGTACAAATCCTAAGTTGCCTGCGTTATTGTTGAGTGCCCATTATGACTCTGTTCCAACCAGCTTTGGTGTTACTGACGACGGGATGGGTATAGCAAGCATGTTGGGAGTTTTGTATCACTATACGAATGCAAACCAACCCGAGCGCACCATTATTTTCAATTTTAACAACGATGAAGAATTTGGTTTAAATGGTGCGACCGCTTTTTTATCGCATCCTTGGTTCAAACAGGTTGGTTACTTTTTGAACTTGGAAGGTACTGGTGCTGGTGGCAAGGCTGTTTTGTTTAGAGGAACTGACTACGGTATAGTCAAATACTTTAAAGGCGTTCGCTATCCATTTGGATCTTCGTTATTTCAGCAAGGTTTCAATAACCGCTTGATACATAGTGAAACTGATTACAAGGTATACAAGGAACAAGGAAAAATCAGAGGACTTGATTTGGCTTTTTACAAGCCTAGAGATATCTATCACACGGCGGGAGATAATATAAAAAATATCAACATCAAGTCCTTGTGGCATATGTTATCTAACTCTCTAGACTTCACTGATATTGTGGCTAGCCAAGAAATTGACTTGGACGAAACTGATAGCTATAAAGCTGATAAAGAATTTGCGGTTTTTTCAACTTTTTTCAACTTTTTCTTTGCATTCCCAGTTTACCAGATTTTGATTTCAAATATTATTGCTTTGATTGTTATTCCATTGATTGGTATACCATTAATTTTTGCTATTATACGCTACAAGAATAACTGGCAAATGAGTTTTTTCAATGTCATCAAATTCCCAATTTCATTGACAATATCTGCTTTTATGTTGAACGTAATTAGCAATTATTTTGTGGTTTCTGTCAATCAGTTTTTACCAAACTCCTCCTGCCCATTAATAATTGCAGGTTTTACAAGTTCGTTTCTACTTTTGAATTATCTTATCTTGAATGGACTCAATGCTCTTTTCAGTGGCTGCAAATGCGCAAATCATGACGAGAAATTGGTAGTACTAATCGAAATAGCACTCATTTACTGGGTAGTGTTGCTATATTCCACCTATAAACTATCTGATAACAAAATAGGGGATGATCATTCCGGTGAATTTCCAATCCTCTTCTTGCTCATCTTACAGTCCATTGCCTGTCTCCTTGGTTTGCTTGGCTGGATTTTCAGAACTTCTGAAAAAATAATTCACTTGGAAGAGTCCGAAGTTTCAGAACCATTATTAGCAAGAAATGCCAATCCCCCTGCAGATTATGGCAGTTCAAGTAACGAAGAGCAAGATCTCGAAAGTTCTCTGCAATTTTCGAACTTCTCTAAAGAAAATGGCAAAATAGAAAGCACTTGGAGGTCTTTGAGCTATGATTGGTCTCTCCAGTTTCTTGTCGTGGCCCCGCTCTCATTAATAATAATCTACCAATCAGGATTATTAGCTTTAGATGGATTTAGCAAAACCTTGCAGGAATCCAATACTTCTCAAAATTTAATTTACAAGATGTTGCAAACATTTGCTATTGCTTTAGTTTTCCCCATTTTGCCCTTTGTGTTCAAATTTAATCGCTTCCTTGTTCTGGTTTTATTGACAACTGCTTTGCTGACTATGTTATTAATTCCCATTTCAGACGCATTTGACTCACTGAACCCTTTAAAATTAAGATTTATACAAACCATAGATTTGAATAAATCTGCTAGCGACAGTTATGTTAACGTTTTTGGTGCAGAGAAGAAATTAATGAAGAAAGTATTACAAGATATTCCATCACTTAAGCAATCTAATGAATCATTGAACTGTGATTATTTGAATGACGGTTTAGAAGTCTGTTCTTACAAAAGTACCTTACCACCTCATCTCAGTACCGACACTAATGGATTTGAGAATTACATCAAAATTACCAATATTCACAGCTCTCCTCCTAACCCTGACTGCCCTTATTGTTCGGTAACAAATGAATTCAAAATCACCGCGCCAGCAAATAGAATATGCAGTTTGGAGTTCAAGGCTAGTAATGAAGCCACTAAAGCACGCACACAGGGACGCACTCGTTCTCTCGTCAAGACTATTGTCATACATCAAGATAAACTCGATAATACTACTCGCACTTTTGGCGGTAATGAGCGTAATGAATATTATGATGTGCCGGCTGGATTTTCTAGAAATAAAGATGGCAATTTTGTATTCAAAGATATGAAAGGAATCGACAAACTTCAATTGAATAAATTAGACTCGTCAAAAGAGTATCATATCACATTGCAGTGGTTTCCACTCGCACTTGAAACTAGCGAAAGTTATGAGGACGAAATGATAACTCGGAACTTGGGCATAAATATTCAATGTTTCTGGGGGTATATGAGCCCTTTGGTTGATCCTAACAATGAAATCAAAAGTAATATCCCAGCATATAGTGAATTGTTACACTATAGTCCAAATTATATTAGTTGGGCAAACAGAGATAGAGGTTTGGTATCTGTTTCAAGGTATATCGAATTGTGAGATAATAAAATCCACTCTTTAATCTAAATTAATACATAATAATTACTGCAAAAAAACCTAATATATGCACCTAGAATAACATACACTACAAATTCCACCAAATTAAAGTATTGCAATAAAAATGCAGGGAATATATATTTTATAAAAAAATTGCGATTTCTGTGGATCGAACACAGGACCTTCAGATAAACTGTGACTGAATTTCTTCAGTCTGACGCTCTCCCAACTGAGCTAAAACCGCCGAAG
>BCGE01000008.1:128880-303832 GCA_001599155.1 Wickerhamia fluorescens | reverse complement strand
AACTGAGCTAAAACCGCCGAAGAACCCACGGCGGGAGTCGAACCCGCAATCTTTTGATTAGAAGTCAAACGCGTTAACCATTACGCTACGCAGGCTTTTTTGATTCGAAAATCATCTTAAATTTTCAAGAGAACTTTTCTATAAAACAGTAAATATTTTGATAGGTTAAATTAGTGCTGTAGAAATCAATACGGCTTCTTTCTTAAGGTGTATAATCAACAATACATACCATAGAATTTTTTGTACCAAACTAAGAATTAATAGTATATGTATTTCTTTTTCTCTTCTTTTTTTAGATGCTCTAGATTAAAATTCAAGTTTTTTCTTTACTCGTAATGCATATACATGTATACTCCGTAGGTTATAATTATTTTGTGTGTACTAAAAATAAAACTATATATAATAATGAGGAACATGAAATAATTTGGTCTTTCAAGAATATTCTGAGCTAATGTCAAGATCCCTAAAATTTGAGTACTTTGTATATAGTCGAGTTTGAAAGTTATTTGATCGAAATTTCACTTGGTATTCTCATAATAGATGATGGTAAGATGATTCATAACTTAAGTAAATTATGAATATTAAAAAATTACTTTTACTCAACAATATACATATGTTGTACTCTATTTTCTAGCTTTGGTTAAGTAAAAGGCTTGTAGATACGAATTTGTGATAACCAAATTCACTTGGATGAATACATAATATTTAACTTTGATTGTGGTTTCAAATATAGACTTCTGGTTCACACCTCAAACACAAGGTTTATTTTCAAAAGTAATATGTGTATTAAAAAAACTCTGATGTTTGTCCTTGAGGAATAGTTGTTGCCATCGTTTTTTTTTTTTTTGTATCAAACATATGAATTTTAACACCCGATATGAGTGTTTTTTGGTTCTTTCTGGAATTTTGATAATTGACTCTATCAAATTTATATGGTCAAAAGTAAAAATATTTCTAACTTTTCACTCAACTCAAAGAAAAATATCTTACAATGTATTACATTGATTCTCAGAAAATATTTCGAGTATTTTTTTTTATAGAATCATGAGTGATGTTCCAGAAGAGCACCTTAATGTTTTTTAATTCAAAATGAAAAATTATAGCTTAAAAACACAATCTAGTTATGCAAATGGTAGTTAATTAATTCAAATTATCCAAAGTTCCATTTCAGTAAATAGGTATTGTGCAAACTTAAAAGAATGCCATCTAGCCGAAATCTAAAAGCATTCTCATTTACAATTAACTGATAAAAAAGCACTCTAATAGTTTGTATTATATGTTTAGAAAGCACAATGTTGCTTTAATTCAATTTAATTTCATTCTATATCATATCTCAGCATTATACACTAAACATACACAAAACAATCAGATTTTTTTTACAAGATTTTAAGCTTTGTCCTACTTACCATAGAGTATCTGGTTTTTATATACCATGATATTACGTAGTTGTAACGTGAAAAGGTGTGACAAGCAAGCCTCAAATTAACGTGTTGTGACAAGTAAGCTTCGAATTAACGGTAAACTTTTATCATTATCTCTAATTTTATAATATCATAAATTCACACCTTCATTTCTAATTGAATGTTCATGTAACAGAGACCACTAAGGTATTTTATCTTTAGATAGTTAGTATAATTACTATATCATTGTTAATAACAGAAATGGTTTAGTGGTGTAGCGGCTATCACGTTTCGTTTACAGGTGTTCACACAGTAAGTTCCGAAAAGGCCCCGAGTTCGATCCTCGGCTAGATCAATTTTTTTAACTTTTTGTCTTTACTATATAAACTGGAAAGTAGTAACAACCTAGATTAATCAAATTAATTTTTTTAGCTAATATAAAGAAGTACACAATATTATAATTTAGAACTCTTTACAAATGCTTTTCCTTGTTCAATAGACAGTCCCAATCCATTAAGTGCAGTTTTGACTAGTTGCGCTTCATGTTCCGTGACACTCAATGATTCAAATGGATTGATAAATGACACAACTTGACCATGTTTCAAAACCACAGGGACAGAAAAGAACTCAATGTTATCCAAATATTTCTTAGACATTTCTTCACCTCCAGGGACTCCTTGTAAGTAGATAAATGCTGAGTCTGGCACTGCACGAGTTGATGTAACTCCGTTAAGAGAATCTAAAACTAATTTTCCAAACCGATATCCAGCAAACGCCATTGATAATGTAGCGGAGCCAGCTCCATCTTTAGCTTTAACAACTTCGTCACCGCCAAACTGTACGCGATTGATAAATTTATCTAAATCTTTAACGTCAAGCTTTGCTACTTGTTGAGCCACCAGCAGTTCAAAATTGAGTAATGGAACAATCGTGTCACCTGAATGACCGCCTACAACTGAAATCTTCCCTTCAATTTCTGCTGGCTTGACTCCAATTAAGTCAGCTAAAAATGTTTCTGCACGAACAATATCCAACGTAGTCACACCAAACAATTTTCTAGGATTAAACACGCCCAACTTCTTCAATACCTCTGCTGCAATTGGAACTGTGGCATTTACTGGATTTGAAATGATCAAAATTGAGGCATTTGGGCATGTCCTACCAACGTTGGC
Organism: Wickerhamia fluorescens; assembly: GCA_001599155.1. NCBI lineage: Eukaryota > Fungi > Ascomycota > Pichiomycetes > Serinales > Debaryomycetaceae > Wickerhamia > Wickerhamia fluorescens. Next base: position 301,260 of record BCGE01000008.1, on the reverse strand, counting down.
CACCAAATCACGCACAATAGACGCATTGATATTAAACAAATCGGCCCTGGTCATCCCTGGTTTTCTGGGCACACCTGCAGGGATAACAACTAAGTCGCTATCCTTAAGTGCTTCAACTATAGCCTTTCTGTCCTCCTTATCCACAGGCTGGTACCCACTAACCGTTGCTGGGGAACAAATATGTGACAAGTCTGCTGCCACACCCTTAGCATTTACAATGTCATAAAGTGCAAGCTCTGTTACTTGAGGATTTAACTTAAATAATAACGAAAGCGGCTGGCCTATGCCACCTGCTGCTCCACAAACTGTGACTTTAACCATAGTCTAGACACTGCTTTGCTCTCTTCAGCATTGGCAATCCGGGGTTACTTTATAGTTCGTTTATGCAGTCACATGCGTCGGCCAACCTCGGCATCCTCTTAAATATTTATTATTGCACTTTGGATCTTTATTACATATACTCGAGGGGCTACCAAAGCCATCATGAGATGAACCTCGGAGTAAGTGAAAACCAGCCTTATGGCTTCAAAGGTATTGAAGATTAGATTTCGGGATTTTGACGAAGATTTGAATAGAAAGAAAAAGCTTTCAATGTTCTTTTCAAAAAGCTACTAGAAATAGTTTGAATAATTCAAAAAATTCGAAAAGAGTTAATAATATGTATAAAAGGAAGTTATAAGATAATACAAAATGAAAAATCATCGATTTAATTATTCAAATTTGATAAGAAAGAAACTTAAGGTTTAAACTATGTTTCAGGATCAATTCCAAATTGATTTTGTTTTATTGATTTTTGTATATATAGCTATATAGTTCTAGTTCGTATATCGGTAGCGTTTTATGATTTTTACTACTTTGAAAAAAATTTAGCTAAAACGAAAGGTGTAGGAGTAAGTAAGATTATACTCAAAAGTTTAAGAGTTTTGGGAACAAAATAAAAAGAGTAAATATATACATTTTAGAATGATTGAAAAACATGTTTCGAATAATTCTATTAGTATAGTTTACTTGACAAATGTATTTTAATATTGATTTTGTTATTTGGTCGTCTCACTAAAGATAATATGATGACTGTTAATTAAACTAGACACGGTTTCTGATATTTTCTAATGGTATGGTAAAATTTGGCCTTTGATTGAATATAAAATATATTGTATTTTGGTACTTTGAATTATCTTCTAGTATCAATTTTTCAGAGAACTCCTAGAAACCAATAAATTCAAATTGAGTTTAGAAGTTAGAAAGTTACCTCTTATTCAAATAGTGCTCGTTGACCAAGTGTAGTTAGCTGGCTTGCTTTCTTCTTATAATCTTGATACTTGTAAGCTCTTCACCCTCACTAGATTTTAGTGTTGAGTTTTTACTTTTGTGCTTTTAACAAAAAATCTAAAATATAATACAATTATATGACCATCCTTTATATGAAATTTTTTAAATACAATCTATTATTATTAACAGTATTGGGCACTTGAAATTATCGATGTATCTTCTTTATACCCTTTTTTATTACGTGTTTTCTTCATTTGCTACCAATTTGTTGTTTAATGCTTTTAGATATTGAGCCGTATTCACTTTTATGAAGACTGTTGGAATCGTGAAGTTAAATATTCGATAATCTATAATAATGCAAAGTCTACATAAAAAGTGTATCAAATTTATAGGTCAAGTTTTTTTAAGAACGCCTTAAAATATAAAGTTCGAAAGGCAATTTTGTGAAGACTCCTACAAAAATATAACCAGTTCCCAATGAATATTAAATGGTCCATTTAACTAAAGGCAAAACTGCCGCTAAAGACTCATGCTATACGATGATTTAAAATAGGATTGTAAATTTAAAATGTAACTATTTTTTTAATTTTACTCAATTATGATTTTACTTTTCCTAGCTATACCTTTTATTCTACGATATACATTGTAACAAATTAGAAAAGAATATTTTAGTAAGTGAAAATAATGAGATATTAGTTCATATATAATTAAAAATATATAAAGAGTGATACTATAAAATTGAAATTAGTGTAATGGTGCACAGGCACTAAACACCCTAAAACAATATACAAATCTCTAAACAGCCTTATTATAGTTATGCTTCAATCTTTTGCTTTCATTGAAAATTGTTTATATATGCGGAGCTCACTGGCCATAAAAAAATTATTATGGGAGTATATATATGTGATTACTTCAATTCAATTTAGTATCTAAAACATGTAGTTTATAATTTAAAAGCAAATCAATTATATTGATGCCGCTTAAAAATGCTGGAAGCACTAGAATTTGGTTAGCATGAAAAATTTATTTGACTGATAATCTCAAACTTATCAAAAATGTCTGAAACATAAGTATGTTGCTACTATTTATATAAGTAATGAATAGAAATTACTTTGAGTAATAGAATGCAATAAAAAGAGCAGCAAATTTGTAATTAATTAATCAGGCAAAATTCAGCTCCTAATAAAACTCCGAATTTGAACATATTTAAAAATAATTAATGTAATGTAAGGTTAACTCGATTTCTAACCGCCATCTATTATAATAGTTGATGAGATAGCTGCCAACCAAACTTGTTGATTAGTATATCACAATGATCACGTGATAAAATAAAAATACTAAATATAAAACAAAGATTGCCATAATCTCCGGTTGGAATACAATAACTGGCATCGATATATCATGATAAAGCTAAATGTGGCTAGTATTTTAGCAATAGCATTTGCATACACAGTAGATGCTATTTCGTGCTCGGCAGAAGAATTGAAACAGTACAATTTTGAGTCCATCAAGGGTATTCACGCAGGAAACTCTTTCCTCGATACGCCACCGTCTCACACCAACCAGACATTTTATGTGGGAATCTGTGAAACAATCGATAACCAGGTTAAAGACTGCCCTCCAAACTCAGATATTTGTGGTATCACTGAAATTACATTAGGCAGCGATAAGCCAGTTTTGTCAGAAGTTATTGGGTTCAATTCTAATTTAAATAAGCAATATCACCCATTTGACAATAAAGAAACGTCTGGTATAAACATTACTTATTCTGGTGTTAACTGGGGAAACAGCTTGGTAAATGCTGACTTGAAATTTTTATGTCCTGATAAAAATTACAAGGGACCAATAGATGAGTTCAAAGTGGAGTCATGGGATCATATTAACTTGAAAATGGCGATGTACACCAAAGCAGCTTGTATCACTGATAAAAAGGACAAGGATAGACAGAGGAAGGAGGATGACAAAAATAAACAAAAGTACCCAGATTCCGGAGAGTCTTGGGGCTGGTTTACATGGATCTTCATTTTCATGGTGTTATTTTTAAGCATTTATATTGTGGGTGGTGCTTGGTTCCAGTATAATAAGGGAAACTCTATTGACTTCACTACTGCCTTACGCGAAGTATTGGAGAATTTTGTGGATTTGGTTCGCGGTTTGCCAGCCTTCATTAGGGAAATCATTCAAAAAGTAACAGGAAACCCAAATTCAGGAGAATACAGTGCTATATAAGTTACAGTGCTATATATGCTACAGTGCTATAGAAATGCCTAATATGGAGTCTCAATTTATAGTTTAATATGGTTCTAGTACCTTGAACATTAATCATGTTGGTCATCTCACGTGACAATCAATAATGTATAAAACCTGCCACTGCTTGTACAATCATAAGATAGGTAATACATATAACTATTGAGTCGCGGCATGCATAGCATCAAGGATAAAATACAAGCGCTCAAGCCCAATGAAAGGTTTATCTCTTTTGAATTCTTTCCTCCAAAAACCGATGCCGGTTTCCGCAACTTGCTTGCTCGGCTAAACCGTATGCTGGCATTGAACCCTCTATTTATTACAGTTACATGGGGAGCAGGAGGTTCTACTAGCGAAAAGTCTTTAGACTTAGCTGCTATTTGCCAAAATGACTTAGGACTTACCACAGTACTTCATTTGACCTGTACTAATACCAACAGGGAGATAATTGATAATGCTTTGGCCAAGGCCAAGGCAGCAGGTATTCGCAATATATTGGCCTTGCGTGGTGATCCACCACGCACACAGGAGTATTGGACACCCAACTGTGATTTCAATAGTGCAGTAGATTTGGTGAGGTATATTAGAAAACAGTATAACGACTATTTTTGCATTGGTGTTGCAGGATACCCAGAAGGTCATGTTGATGGCGCTTGTTCGGAGCAAGATCCATCAAAAGATCTTCCATACTTGGTAGAAAAGGTTGAGGCTGGGGCAGATTTTATCGTAACCCAGCTTTTTTATGATATTGAAAAGTTCATTTCTTATGAATCTTTACTTCGCCTGACTTCTCAGTTAAAAGATGTGGTACTTATTCCCGGATTGATGCCAATAACAACTTACAGAGTATTTACAAGAGCCACTAAATTGTCACATGCATCTATTCCTCAAGCAATTGAAGATCGTCTCCAGAGCTCCATTGGCGACGATGAGGAGATTAAGAATATTGGTGTAGACATTTTGACTGATATAATTGATACCTTAGATTCTAGGACAGATGGTAGGATCAAGGGGTTTCATTTTTATTGTTTAAACTTGGAAAAAGCTGTTGCCTCTATTTTAAACAAGTCGCAAGCTTTACGTTCAGTTATGGAGGGCCCGTTCTCGATGGTTAATCATGACGAAGCCATCGCATCAGATGAAGAAGATATGGAGCCTAATCTGCTTAAAAAAATTAACAAGAGGGTGTCTTCTGTCATTAATGAAAATACATTGGCAGAAGAATCATATGTTTCACCAGAAAAATCAACCATCACTGGTAAGGCTCTTTTTAATGATAAAAAGACGTTGGTTAATATAAGTGCTGGAAAGGGTGCATTGGGTAAGGATGCAAATTGGGATGATTTTCCCAATGGTAGATTTGGTGATTCCAATTCTCCAGCATATGGTGAAATTGATGGATATGGGCCCAACCTAAACATTTACTCACCGGAAGAGGCAGTTGCAAAATGGGGCACGCCAGAAACTATCAATGATATCGCAAGAACTTTTATAAATTATTTATCAGGAAAAATTGAAGGTTTGCCCTGGGTGAATACTCCATTATCAGCGGAAACAGCCCTAATTCAAGAAGAATTATTTGAGTTGAATCATAAAGGATGGTTTTCATTGGCTTCCCAACCTGCAGTAAGTACTTGTCCGTCTACAGACAAAATTTTTGGGTGGGGACCAAGCAACGGTGTGGTTTACCAGAAGGCCTTGATAGAAATATTTGTTCCTAAACTGCAATGGGACTCCACATTATACCCTAAACTAAAAAGCGACTTAGACAAAAAAACCATTACTTACTATTTGGGTGATTCTGAAGGCAATATAAAGTCCAACTTGCCCATTGGGACAGGGCGGAATAGCAAGAGTGCTATAACATGGGGTGTATTTCCCCTGAAAGAGGTTTTACAACCAACAAGTATTGACTACGAATCTTTCAAGGCGTGGAATGAAGAGGCTTTTGTTTTATGGACGGAATGGGCTAGATGTTATAAGAAAAACACCAAATCGTACCAATTGTTGAGTGGTATCACTCGCGACTATTATTTGGTGAGCCTTGTACACCATGAGTTTAATGATGAATCAGCCTTGTGGCGTACATTATTAGAAGACCAATGACTCTCAAGTAACTATTGCAAATTATAACCTTTGTTTGATATATTTCAGGCTGATTGACCGGATTTGAGTTCCTGCTCAAGTATAGTTATATACTTTTTGACTATTCCAGAATTCAACTGATTCACCAACTCCTGGTCACTATTATCTACACCCATATATTGGCAATGACTTCCCGTAAGAAGCAAAACACCACTCAGAACCATTGTTCCGCTTTTGACAATCAACTTTCCTCCCAATTTTATCGATAAAGGAGTTCCTGTATTTTCCTTGTGCTCTCTCAAAAATGATAAGCTCGTGTTGTAGTCATATGCATAGCAGTAATTATTGGCCTTATCTCGCAAGAGTAGCTTAAATATATCTTGCCCATGCCCTTGTGTCCCCTGTATATCAGCACTTCCAAATTGTCCGATTTCCTCACTCATATTAACTTCGCGTACAACGCGAGAATCTCCATTCCTTCCTCTGCGATTATTGGACTTACTTAATCTATCCACTGAAACATTATTGGGATTGTCACACTCTCTCCAGTCATCCAATAGGTTGAGTTTCGACTTTGAAATGTTTGCGATATGTATAATGTTAAACAATATAGGTTTCACCGTGAGAGTATTAGTTTTTTGGTTATAGTCCAGGACCTTGAACGTGTTTTGAGATGCCTGTCCTAGCTCATTCATGATAACTGATTTGTGCAGCTTGGGTATTGAAAAAAATGTCAAATTTAATACTAGCAATCGCTACTGGAATTTACCATGAACTCACTCTTTGTCCAGGACGACGAAGAGGATATTGGTACTATACCACTGGTTTTGAAACAAGGAAATCAGAACAATGAAGTGAATGAGCCTAATGGTTTCCAAGACCAAGTTGAAGGCCTGGTTGATGATTTGGTAAAATTCAAAGAGAAAGAAGAATCGGTAAAGAATAATAATGAATATGGTTTAAAACTGAATGAGAATAAAAGTCCTTTAAAATCAAATGAGAGTGAGGTTGAAGTAAAATTTCATGAGCCCGAGGTTGTTCCTATATATCCAGCTCGTGAAGTCAACTGTACACTACCATTGAAATATCAGCAGCAAATAGTTGAAGATATGCTAGCCAAAAATGCATTATTGGTACTTGGTCGTGGATTAGGCTGGGAATTGATTACTGCCAACTTACTTTACGTTCTAAGTTCACCTTCAGTCATGCTACAGCACAATAGTGGTGGAAAACCACAAGAGAAAAAGAGTCTTTCATTTATACTCAATGCTAAAGATGATGAGATTTTGAGAATTAGAGAAGAAATGGATGATTTGCAATGGCTTGATGAAAACTCGCTGCAAAAAGATTCCCTATTTGTCATGATAACAGGTGAATCTCATAACACATCTAATAAAAGAAAGAACACTTATTTGAAGGGAGGAGTGATATCAATCTCATCAAGAGTTTTAGTGGTGGATTTACTCTCTGGTGTTCTTTCGCCAAATGACATAACTGGTCTTTATATATTACATAGCGAGAGGCTAAAAGAAACATCCAATGAGTCGTTTATCATAAGTTTGTACCGGGATAAGAACGACTGGGGGTTTATAAAAGCGGTTTCTGATGAGCCTGAGTCTATCACTGGATTTACGCCGTTGGCCACAACATTGAAAATGTTGAGAGTTTCAAGTGTTTTCTTGTGGCCTCGATTTCATGTCGAGGTATCTTCTTCATTGAATTTTAAAAGTAAATCTCAGCTGGCTCATGATAAACAGGATTTAGAGAATAGACGATTTGTCACGGAAATTAATGTCAAGCTTTCATATAAGATGAATAAAATACAGTCTGCTATATTGTCCTGTATTAAAGCTTGCCTTCAAGAGCTCAAAAGACATAATCCAGATTTAGCTACCGACTACTGGGATATGGAGAATGCACATGATCCCGACTTTGTCAAAAGAATAAGAATTTCGGTGGATTCTCACTGGCATAGATTGACATACACCTCAAAACAATTAGTATTTGATTTGGGGACATTAACTGGTTTACTAAAGTATTTAGTTACTTTGGACTCTGTGAGCTTTTATCAGATTGTACAAGGGATCGTTGATCTGAACATAAAACACGTCAGTACTGCTGGGTTTACTACGGCGTCAATGAGCCCTTGGCTAAGCTTAAACGAATCCAATACAATAATTTCATTTTCAAGGGAACGTGCATTGGGCATGATAAAGGTTGAGAAAAAAAGAGAAGTGATTGACATCGAAACCCTTGAAGACGAAAAGGAATCAAATTTGAGCGTAATTGAAACACTGGAAGAATATTTATTAGAAGAACTTCCAAAGTGGGATCAACTTGGAATTCTTTTAGATGATATTTTTCATGAAATGTCAGTCTCAAGAGCAAAAGATATGGGTCCAGTATTGATTATGTGTTCTACAACCAAAATAGTTGAACAATTGAGAAATTTGGTAAAAAGCATGAAAGGGGAAACAAACCCAATGACCGGCAATAAAAAGTTTACTTTTCGAAAATATATGGTGAGACGATTGCATGAGTATTTATCTTGGAAAGAAGTGAATTCGCTTGTCAAGCGGCTTAATATAGACTTATATTCAAATGAAGCAATTTCTCTGGGAATGAGTAATTTGAATACACCAGAAGTCAAGGAAGAAGAAAAACTTTATGTGTCAAAAACATTTTCTAAAAATAACCAACCAACCAGCAAAAGAAGAAGGACCAGAGGTGCATCTGCCAGTGCTAGGGTCTCTAGATTATACTCAGGTTCGGATGTACAAAATGTGGAAGCTTTAGAAGTTGATCAGACGATATTAAAAAAATTACAGAATGGAACTGAAAATGATGAAAATAGTTCTGACAATGACGAAAATAGTTCTGACAATGAAAATGGTCATGGAGCTGAAAATGAGCTCGAAAACGATAATATGGGCAAAGACAATGATAACGCAGGTGGATTTTTTACTGGGGTGCACATACCAAGTGAGGAGCAAATCGATATTATTGATGGGAATAATCAAATCATAATTCAGGCTTACAATGAAAGAAACAACGACGCTTTGCTCCAAGAAATCTCACCTTCATATATCATTATGTATGAACCTAATCTTTCATTCATTAGAAGGGTAGAAATGTATCAAGCCATTAACAAAGACACACCTGCCAAAACCTATTTCATGTATTACGGAAGCTCAATCGAAGAAGAGAAACACCTTTTAAGAATTAAAAAAGAAAAAGAGGCATTTACAAGGTTAATCAGAGAAAAAGCGACGTTGAGCAAACACTTTGAAACATCATACGATAACCACAAGTTTCTGGTTAATCGAGATAAAGTTGTTAACACAAGAATAGCAGGCGGGGCAAACTTCAGAACTGAAAGTGACTCATTGAGAGTTATAGTTGATGTGAGAGAGTTTAGATCGTCTCTTCCAAACTTATTATACCGCATTGGGATAAAGGTTGTCCCCTGTATGATTACAGTAGGAGACTATATTGTAACCCCCAAGGTTTGTGTTGAAAGAAAATCTATTCCAGACTTGATTAGCAGTTTCAAGAGCGGCCGACTCTTTCAGCAATGCGAGCAAATGTTCAGATATTATGAACTTCCTACTTTATTGATTGAGTTTGATGAAGCCAAATCTTTTTCTCTAGAACCATTTTCTGAGTCTCGACTTCAGAAAACCAATCCAGCCAATCCTAATACAACTCAACTGATCCAGCAGAATATACAATCCAAGATAATGCTGTTGCTAATTTCTTTTCCTAAGCTCAAGATAATTTGGTCATCTTCACCCTATGAAACAGCACAGATTTTTTTGGAACTTAAGGCAAATCAAAATGAACCGGATGTTGGGGAAGCAATTGACAAGGGTGTTAATAAATCAGTGGTAACAGAAGATGGCGGTCCTCCAGTTTTCAACGATGACCCTATTGAATTCATACAAAATATACCCGGTATTAATGGCACAAATTACCACTTAATAATTCAGAAAGTGCGTTCTATAGAAGAGATGGTCAAAATGAGTAAGCAACAGTTTGAAGCTTTATTAGGGCAGGAAAACGGAAGAAAAGCATATAATTTTATTAATCAAAGTGTCAGTTGCTAATTGTGACTTTTTGAGAATTAGTTCACCAACTCAAGTAATTTACCAAAACTAACAGTGCAGCTATATATGTTATTCCCCAACAATATTCTGTCTGTATTATTGTGAAACACCACTTGAAATGTTTTTTAACTGTTTACATGGAAAAAACCTATCATTAAATGATAGATAATAAAATAGCAAATGATATTTAAATTCAAAACAGGATGCAATTTTCAGAAATTTCATAAAACCTGAGTTGCTACTGCAAGTTCATATTAGCAGCATCAACCGCTATGGAGAGCGCAAATAACTGTTAATAGGTCATTGTTACGCGAGTGTCTTCAAATGTTTAATCATATAGGGTCTGTCACAAATGCAGTATTTGTGGTGAATGCAGGTATAACCACAAATTCAATTGAATATTGTTCTGGTGTTAATTTATTGCGTTCATGAGCATTTTGCGAGATGTTAATAGAGAAAATTGGGCGAATTTACAACTCTTGTGTTAATGTTAGCGTTAAATAACCTCGGTAAGCATAACAAATGGAAACAAACCAGAGTTAAACGAAGAAGTAACTCCAACTAATACCATAATACAAAGTAAATTAAAAAAAGTGACCATACTATGGAAGCTGGTTTTGAATATTACAATATGGCGAAACTTTATTTGAAAATTTACTAGCTTGCGCATCATTAATTAGGGGTTATCTGCTATCCAGTCAATATAATATGTGCCATTTGTAATAGTAATAATGTTAATAATATTTATAAACTTTAAAAAGATGAAAAGTGCTGATTTTGGCAATTTTGATCTCTTCTTTAATATGAAGGTTACGATTACAACCATAACTAACATGGTATTAAATGCCATTCAATGTATCAGCGCTATTAAATTTTACAACTTCTATTGTTATTTCAACAGCACTTTAATGAACGTCTAGTATTTTATTCAATATTATGCACATCATCGAAAACTGTCTCCACCAACTCTTTTGTCACCTGCTTAGAGCTGTCTAAATAACTAATTAGCCAGCATAAAGATGCTTTCAAACACATAATTATCAGAGTTTGCTACATTCCACTAAAGAAAGTTTATACAATAGATATATCATAATTACAGTTGTGCGATGGATATACAAGCACTAAAACAAGCGTTGTGGTCTTCATAATCATCTCATCTCCAGATTGAAAAATATTTATGGAGCGCCGGCTCGCATTTGTATACAGAAATCGGACGAAAATTATGACTAAATGCGCAACTGTCATTGGCTAAGCAGAATGTGCAGTACACCCTTCACTATCACAAGACTAGTCTTGATGGACAACGTTCGGCTGGTATATATACCACAACAGTCTTTCTTGAAAAAACCCCAGGTATCAGTCATAGCTAATAGGTTATAGTTTGAGCCTCCGTTATTATTGAGGTGATTATATTATAGTTGTCCGTAAGACATTGGGCGAAAAATTTTTCAGCCAACCCCCATCGCTAGTTGAGCTTTACTTCTACCAGCCAAGGTTTCAAGACTAACGTGGCTGGACCTCCCGTTTAACTTGTATTAATTCGCACAATATACCAGCATTTATTTATTGAAATCCAATGCCTCATAACGTATTCATGACGGCCGACTCCCTTTCCAAAACACATATCCAGATTGGCGGTCGTAAATCGCAGCTTGCAGTGAAGCAAAGCGAGATTGTGAGAGAAATCATCCAGCGTCGGTTCCCGGAGGTTGAATGTTCTATTTTGGCACTTTCAACCTTGGGAGACAAGATTCAGACGAAACCGCTTTATTCATTTGGTGGAAAAGCGTTGTGGACGAAGGAGTTGGAAATTTTACTTATGAACCCAGTTGAAGAGTATCCACAGTTAGATATGATTGTTCATCTGTTGAAGGATATGCCAACAAACTTGCCGTGCGAGTTTGAGTTGGGATGTGTTTTGCTGCGCGAAGATCCACGCGATGCCTTGGTTATGAAGAGCGGATCTCGCTACAAGCTGCTTGCCGATTTACCAGCAGGCTCTGTGGTTGGCACTTCTTCTGTGCGTCGCCTGGCACAGTTGCTCAAGAATTATCCTCATTTAAAATTTGATTCCGTTCGCGGAAATGTGCAAACTAGATTAAATAAGTTGGATGCCGAAGACTCGCCTTTTGAATGTCTTTTACTTGCAGCAGCCGGCTTGCAGCGTATTGGGTTAGGTAGTCGTATTACCTATTGCTTGGACGCGCCAGAAATGTATTATGCTGTGGGCCAGGGAGCCTTGGGTATAGAAATTAGACGTGGAGATCACGAAATGAGACTGATTTTGCAACAGCTTGAGCATGTACCTACTACACTTTGTTGTCTTGCTGAGAGACTGTTGATGCGGTATCTCGAGGGAGGATGTCTGGTTCCTATTGGAGTACACACCCTGTATGACGAGGCTCTGCAAACTTTGAGTTTTAAAGGAATTATTGTGCTGCCAGATGGATGCCAGAGTGTCGAAGACCTGGTTTCAGGAAAGGTTGTTTTGTTCAGTGAAGCTGAAGAGTTAGGTATTAAGTTGGGAGATAAGTTGATTGCCAAAGGTGGGAAGGCCATTTTAGACGATATTGATTTCAACCGAATTAATGAGCCTCCGTCGATTACGGGGACACCATCAATATCATCGGTTGAGGTTGTGTAAATAGGAATGAATAACGGATAATCTTGGTTTTTGGAAAAGAAAAAGAATAAACTGCAAAAAATAAGAGGAAAGAAATAAAATGAATGATCTGGTAAAGAGTAGATTAAGAAAGGAATTATAATTTAAAAAGTTAATGGATGGCTATATCAAATAGATGGAAACTGGAAATTGGTGAATAAAGAATTTAAAAAGAAAGATTACGTAATATGGAATATGGTCTTTGTATCCATTTACCAAAGTCTAGAAATTGGTGAGATAAATTTTAAGGAACGATAAAGCTGGAAAAAGAACGAGGCTAAACCCAGATGTAAATAATGAAATGAGACAAAAAAAAAGAACTAAGTTTATTAAATCAAAATCACTGTAATTAAGTAGAATTCTAGGTAAATCAATGAATTGTTTTTGCACGGATTAAATCAAATGATAATTTTTTTCAATTTCCCCCATTCATACTGGTTATTAAAATTTATCAAAGATTTTACTTGGCGAAGATAGCTTATATTCAGTTAACAATCATAAACAAAAACAGTTTTAAATTATAAGTGCTATATTTCAAAATAGTCTATGTATAGAATTTTTGAAAAAGAAATATAAAAAGAGATATTCTATAAACGAATTGTGTGAATGCTTTAAGCTTTTTCGGATTCGAAAAGTTACTATCTCCAAAAAAGTGAAATTTAACTATTGTGTTTATTGATTGAAATAACTAATGGGCTAATAAATAGGGCAACAAATCAAAATCTGAAAATTTGTTTCAGTATTCTTTGAGGAATTAATACATGGGGTTTTTCTTGAAAAAATGTAAAAATCGGAAAGTAAAAAAAAAACTTTAACAATCTGTTGGGTTTATTCAGAACAGATCTATTGGCAATAAAAAAAATAGATGATAATCGCAGAGTATTTGTTTTCATCTTTCTGTATTCCTTTTTATATTTTATACACCTACCTCTTCATATTTTCCTCCATATGCCTAATTCATTGTATTCAGGTTTCTGTATTTTCCATGTTTTCTTCCTTGTATCCAAATTTTTATAACCCAAGTACCGACCGGAATTCCGAATTAGGAAATATGTTGCAATTTTAAATTACTGCCGTTAATATTGTGGCTTTTCAAAGATATTCAAACATAAAGAGTTTGCAAGAAACTAATGAAACTTGGCTATATATAACTTAATCTTGAGCAAAACTTTACTATCTAGTCAATAATTACCAATATAATAGTTTACTGTGTAGCTGCAAAGTGCTCCATTTAGCCGTATATGATTTAAAATCCAGTATTGATAAACCTATAGAGAAGATCATTGGATACGGATCAAAGGAAAGTAAAAATAAATACACACGAAAAAAGATATCGAGGTATCAAAGAACGGTTTAGTGTAATAGTACATCAATCGCAAAATCAAAGTTGATCATATAAGGCATTTAATGTAGTGAAGATAACATTGAGCTAGGTCATAAAAGTGGTGCTGAAAGCGGTATTTAGCGTGTTTTTGAAAGTGGTGTTAGGAAAAACATATCTGCTCTTTACTTTATATTATCATTATCATTAATCGTTTACTTCATTGCTCTAAACACCGTAATAATTTTCCTGCATTCGATAGCCAATTTGACGCTCCATTTTCTACATTAAATTCTACTTACTTAATTGGCTCGTCTATTTCTTAACACCTAATGTTTCTTATCTGATTAGGAAAAGAAAAGAGCTCAAGTTCAAACCTGAGCTAAGATGGTTGTAGTGATATCAACATTTCCAGCCATATTTATTAAAATCAAATGCTATAAAAACTTTTTATTAAATCGCTTCATTCTTTGTCAGTTTCATACCATCGTCATCATAATCATCATCATCATCATCATCATCAAGATCATAATATCTTCTATTGGCACCTCATATTTCATTCTTGGCTTTTTGTGGGGGCCATGGACCACCACAACCACCACACCCACCACAACCCCCACACTCCGACCCCGAAGAGCTTGAAAGACGTTGAAAGCGCATCTGAAGCTCAATACCCCGTATCTATGTTCTATTGGCCAATCTTAAAACGCCACCCTCGTAATTCGCCCACCCCTTTGGTGTCCCAACATTTAACCCCACATGGCCAATTATCGTATAATATTTTGTTTAATGTATCTTCTGTGGGGTATCAAACGGCTGAGGGGCTTATAAGGTCCTTCATATATATATAAACACTCTCATTGTACCCAATTCAAACTACATCTATTTAACCCCTTAATTCGTTTTGCCACTCGAATTATCACAATAATCAGATGCCTGAAAGCACCCCTTCACATATTACGTTGGACCATGAAAAGCTTCAATCCCCACCTAGTGGGTTCTTTGAACGCTCAACAGAAAAGCCAAACTTGAACGATTTACTGACTTATAAAACTATGTACAAACAGTCCATTGAAAATCCTTCTACTTTTTTTGGCGATCAAGCACGTCAATTATTATCCTGGAGTAGACCCTTTGATTTGACAAGATTCCCACAGGATCCAAAAGACGATTTTAAGGACGGAAAATTACCTGCTTGGTTTTTGGGCGGGGAGTTAAATGCCTGTTACAATTGTGTTGATCGTTGGGCTTTTGAAACACCAGACAAGGCCGCTATTATTTACGAGGCAGATGAGCCTGGCCAGGGACGTATTATTTCATATGCTGAGTTATTACTGGAAGTTCTGAAACTAGCACAACTGCTTGTAAAGTTGGGCGTGAAAAAGGGAGATTCTGTTGCAGTATATCTTCCTATGATCCCAGAAGCGGTTGTGACTCTCTTAGCAATTGCACGTATTGGTGCAGTTCACTCGGTGGTTTTCGCTGGATTTCTGTCCACATCGCTCAAGGATCGAATCCTTGACGGTGATTCACGCGTGGTTATTACTGCGGATGAATCCAAGCGTGGTGGTAAGACCATTGAAACCAAAAAAATTGTAGATGATGCCCTTAAGGAATGCCCCGACGTGCGCAATGTATTGGTGTTTAAGCGTACAGGAAACCCACATGTTCCATTTAGCGCTGGACGCGATCTTTGGTGGCACGAGGAGTTGGCAAAGTACGGATCATACTATCCCCCAACCCCAGTTAATGCTGAGGACCCCTTGTTTTTGTTGTACACTTCTGGAAGTACTGGTAAGCCCAAGGGTGTTCAACACAATACTGCAGGCTATTTGTTGGGTGCATTGCTTTCTACGAAATACACATTTGATGTCCACCAACTGGATGTGTTGTTTACTGCCGGTGATGTGGGTTGGATTACCGGCCACACTTATGTCGTGTATGGTCCGCTTTTGAATGGTGCTACCACTGTGGTTTTTGAGGGAACCCCTGCGTACCCCAATTACTCACGCTACTGGGAGATTGTGGACCAATACCGCGTATCTCAGTTTTACGTAGCCCCTACAGCACTTCGCTTATTAAAGCGTGCTGGCACCAAATACGTGGAGCCTTACAAGTTGGACACGCTCCGAGTGCTTGGTTCTGTTGGTGAGCCCATTGCAGCAGAGGTTTGGCACTGGTACAATGACCACATTGGTCGCGGTAAAGCCCACATTGTTGATACATATTGGCAGACAGAAAGTGGCTCGCACTTGTTGACTCCACTTGCTGGTGTCACCCCTACAAAGCCTGGCTCTGCTTCTCTTCCATTCTTCGGTATTTTACCCAAAATTTTAGACCCCACTACTGGCACTGAGTTGGTAGATAATGATGTTGAAGGTGTTTTGGCAATCAAACTGAGTTGGCCTTCAATTACTCGCGGTATATACAACGACTATAATCGTTTTATTGATACCTACTTAAAGCCTTATCCTAACCATTATTTTACCGGTGATGGTGCTGCTCGCGATAACGATGGCTTTTTCTGGATCTTGGGCCGCGTGGATGACGTAGTTAATGTTTCTGGACACCGTTTATCTACTGCGGAGATTGAGGCAGCCTTGATTGAACATCCGTTGGTAGCTGAGAGTGCTGTAGTGGGATTTGCGGATGAGTTGACGGGTCAAGCTGTGGCTGCGTATGTAGCACTCAAGCGTAAGCGTGAGGATGGTTCAGATGTACCACAGGAAGATGGTGACGAGTTGGAAGCTATCAAGAAGGAGTTGTTCTTAACGGTGCGCAAGGAAATTGGTCCTTTTGCGGCTCCTAAACTTATATTGTTAGTTGAGGATTTGCCCAAGACGCGCCTGGGTAAGATTATGCGCCGTATCTTGAGAAAGGTGTTGGCTGGAGAGGAGGATCAGTTAGGTGATATCTCTACTTTATCTAACCCTGGTGTGGTGCTGCATGTTATCAATGTAGTCCATAAGGCTATTAAAAAGTGATTATTGATGATATGATAATACGCGCTAATCGCGCGATAAACTCTATTTATCTTGACCTTTATGTATTTTGACACCCTTTTCTCCCTCTATATATATATAGTTGGATGTATATGTGTATGCGTTTATATTACGGTTACATGACTGCCACATCCCGGTAAACATTCAGTATGACAATACTCCGGCGCTACGCTTAAAAAGAGCCTTACTATGTATTTCAATTAATTATTTTAAGAATTGTCATTAATTCTTTGCACGATTGCTCCCACTAAGCTATCGGCTTCTGGCTTGGGACTAGTTATTTGGGGCGTTATAGAGTTCTTTTGAAGATACTCCTCCGTCGTGGGGCCAATTGATGCTATGCGGCATCGTATATTGTTATTTTCAATGCTTTTTCTTAAATGCTCAACTATTGGGGCAGTACCTTGAGGGCTGAAAAACACTATCCAGTGAATATTTTCGTCATTTTCTTCAAGTTGAGAATAGCTACGCGTGAAGCTATCTACAATGTCTTCTCGATTTTCGGTTTTATAAATAACCTTCTCTTCTAATTTATAGTTCCATCCCTTAAGCATAACTGGTATAATATCTTTGCGAATCTCTCCTGTAAAGAAAACAATTTTTTGGTCTTTATTCCAAGAAGGGCCTAATTCGGTATGAATCAAATGCGCCAATTTGGATCCGTTTCCGGCTTTATCGCCTCCTCCTATGCGACGGAACCCAAGTTCACATAATACCTTATGTGTAGCAGGCCCCACGGTATACCCCATCTTATCCATAATTTTAGAGCGAGTTTTCTCTCCTAATTCGTTTAGACACTCACCAAACATCTCAACAGCACGCTGGCTGGTGATAATAAATATGTCCACTGTTTCTATAAATTCAGGGCTCCCCAAGTACTCAATTGTCGCTAGCTTGTCAGAATGGGTATGTGATAATAGCGGAATAAAAACAGGCTCAAATCCTTCTTCACGAAATCTTATTTCGTATGGATCTTTAGGAACAGTAGCATTTTTCAATAAGATTACTTTCCTTTGAACAACTCCCATTCTTTATATATATTGATTTGCAACGGCATCCTTTTTATTGGATACTTTTTTATATAAATATAAAAAAGACTGTATATGCGAGAGAAAAAAAACAATATATTCTGTCAAAATTGAATATTCGCTATAATTCAATTAATGAGACGTTATACAAAATAATGCTTCCAAAATTACTTCCTATATTAAAATGATTAATTCAACAAAAAAAAGGCGCCAATATGCCTTATCCCTCAAAAATATATAATCAAACTATCATGCTTCGCATACTATTACCTATTTTGTGATTGTTGGTATGAAAGACCCTTCCAACTCTTTCTCCACCAACCATTATGTTTCCCACAGTGTCTCTTACGTATATCTTAATCGCCTCGATAAACTCAAATCTGTATCCCATGACGGAAACCATAAAGAAAAATCCCAAGATGCAAACCAATGCTGGGAACCAAAAAAACAACAACATCTTATCATTTTCCACAGTTTTACGGGGATGATTCATAAATGACATCATAAGATCTTCAGAACTGTCCGATGCAACACCTCCTTCATCTTGCGAGTCTGCACCTTCAGTTGCAGTGACAGTTAACGTAGCACTAGTTGATGAAATTACATCCACATTTTCATTTGTTGCATTATTGAGGTTTCTTTCGTCAGCAGATTTAGGTTTGGAATGAAGAGATGCTTGGCCAAATGGGAAAAGATCATCGTAATTTGGCAAGTCCTCTTCTTCGTCATGGTTAAATACACGCTTGACTTTTTGCCACAAGCCTGGTTGTTGTAATCCTTCATGCTGTTCACTGGAAATATTGGTGATCGTGGCGTTGGAACTTATCGAAATAGTATCGTCTACAGGGTGTGCTTGTTGTACTTCTAGTGAAACAACTGATTCATCTTCAGATACGTCGTCATCCTCTTCTTCGTCCTCATAGTCTAGGTCATTGTCTTCGTAATCGTCACACGAATAACTTAATTCATCGTCATTTGATTCAAACTCAGAGTCCGCAAACTCAGAGTTATAATTGCTGTCAAAAGAATTGTCTTCTGCTACTGTCTCACTGGTATAAGCATAGCTCTTTGCCTCGGAATATAAAATTTCCTGGTCATTGGGAGATTCTTTCATAACCATCTTTGAAACATGGCGTCCATAATTCATTGTAAACATAGAATTTAAGGAATCCAAGCTAAGTGATTTATTCAAAGCATCATTTGTAGTAGATGCCTTGGCTAAAACGTGGCCAAAATCCTCACACTGGGTGTCCGCAACCTCCAAGTTATTAAAAATATCCAATACATTTAAGTCGCAATAATCCTTTAAGTATCGGTCATTAGATAACTTCAAGTTCCAATTAGACTTGCAGTCAAGAAATATACCAATTAGATCGCGATGTCCGCACATCGAAGCCAAAAATAACGGAGTTAATCCTTGGTTGTCTTGAAGATCGATTTTGCAGCCATGAGTTACAAGAAACTTGATTAATCTAGTGTATCGCTTCAAAGTTGCCAAGTGCAACAATGACTGGCCTTGGTTATTGCTCAATTGCCAATTGGGAATTATTATAGGACAATTTGGCAAATCAACCAATGCAAGAAAGTTTATCAAAATTTCTTCAGTTGACAAATCTGACTTCGTTAATTGTTGGACAGCTTTGTGTGCACTGTCAAACCATTCAATGTTGGCTTTGTTCATAGTAGCCAGAGACGTATTATTCTGCTGGTTATTGGCCCCAGAGTTACTATTTGGGCTTTCACTATTGTTACTATCGGAACCAACAATTCGCTTGGCAATATTTTTTGCGTCTTCCAATTTTCCATTCATTTTCAACCCAACAATCTGAAGCGCTAACTCAATCAATTGTCGGTCAGTATCATCCGTATATGTAAATATCTGCTGTTGTTGACCACCGCCCATCATCATCGCTTCGTGATTTTCAAAACTAACCAAGACTTGCCCTGGTTGCGATGCGGGCGGCAAGTAGGTAACAATCGTAGTTTCTGACCAGCAGTGAGTGGCTAAAGCCTGGTTTGCTCCAAATTTCACCACCAAGCCTGGGCGAAAATTAAACCCTAACAATGTAACCTCAATACCACCTCTAATTGGTCCTTGCGCTGGGATAATTCTCTGAATTGATGGTAAGTTTTGTTGCGCACTAAGCAGGGTACTGCTATTTTGCAGTAGCAACGAAAATTGATTCATTGGTTGTTGTGGTGTTGGTTTATGCATCATAGACATCATCATATGCGTAGAACCGTTAGTATCACTATTGCTCACGGGGGAAAACCCATTTACGCTGTTGAACATTGGGTTATTTGAGCTATTAAAAGAATCATCAACAGACATTTTTTTGCGCTTAAGGTTTCTTCCTTCTGCGTTAGAGTCTGTGTTTGTAAGTAGATCGGATGCCGAGTCATCTAAAGAGTGTGGAGATAACGGATGCAAGCCGGTTGGTTGCTGTTCAGATCCCAGCATATTGTGTTCACTACGAGGCGTTGAGACCTTGGCCATTAACTCAGAATCTTTTTGAGCCTCTGCCTCTTCATCATCTCCATCTGCCTTGATGCTTCCTGTACGAGTTGATGATGTGGCTGCTGTATTTTTTTTGCGATCCATAATCATTATAGGAGATGATAGCTGTTTTGCAACCAATTCACCTTTACTGTTCTTAACCACAAACAATAATTTGAATCCCTCTGATTCTTTATGGTGTCTGCAATAGCAAATAATTCTAGCGCTTAACTCCAAAGATTTGGATAAACCATTGTTCAAGCCATTAGGTGGGGGAAACGACACGATCTCCTTGCAGTTAAAAATCAAGGCCTTCTTCATCATACTCTCATCGGCCCAAGAGTTTGAGTTTGACTTAGCGGAGCCATTATTTGTTGACACATTGAAGTTATTCGATTCTTCACCAAATCCCGCTTTTCTCCTAGAAGCCCTCTTCTGTTCACGTTTAATACAACGGGGGCAAATATTGCATGATTTCTTTAAATCCGAGGTGAGAACGTACGCATCCAAATACAATAGATTCTCTTGTAGTTTAGAACCTAAATTTGCAACAGGTTCAGTAAGGCAAAACTTGTTTTTGGAAACAAGGTCTTGGGGAATGTGCAACAAAACATGTGCGGGTGATGGGCTCAATGTGACTTTAAGTTTAATTTGCGTCTCCACTCGCGAATAGCTTGGTAAATTGGCAACCAGTAATGAGTACGGAAGCTGACTCATGGTTTTATGTGAAAAGTCTAGGTACAGGGCATCAGGAATATCCAATGAATCTGGACAAGTTTTCATATTCTGATTTCCAAATTTGAGTTTGGATAGCTGGTCTCGTGCGTAGTCATATTCTGATAACTGGGATACATAATTGCTAGACGTAGAACCTGTACACATATCAATACCTTCTTTTGTAGCCGTTCCTGCGACTCCAACATCAACACCTGTACCAGACTCAATAATTTCAGCTGAAATTCGCAGTTCAAGAACCATCTGCAGCATATCCGGACTTGTGCCAAGAAGGGCTTCATTGTACTGTTGTTGTTGTTGTGGATTCTCAAATGGACTGGCATATACGCTATTACTAGATTTCACGGTATCTTGATAACTAGCCGGATCAATATACATGTATTCATCCTCTTCAGGACTTCGACTAATGCCCTTGATGCTATCATTTACCACACCAGGCGATAAAGCGTAAATACCATCAAGAAAGTCCACTGGTTCAGATTTTACCATTTGAATAGGTGTGTTCCCAGAGATGGAATCATAAACTCTTTGATCGAGAAATTCATCTAAAATATCCTGGTCTTCGTGTGATACATCAAGGAATGCAGTATCCAACATTGCGTTGTTCTTGTCGTCTGCTATAGAAGATGCCATACTCTATAATTCAAAGATATCACGGCGGGGGTATCACTACTAGACGCGGGTCTCTTTCAGGCTATAGTTGGCCAAGTCGAAAGCAGTGAAATGCGAATATGTGCCTTTGTGTATTATAAATACCCTCACTATACAGCTCACTAGTATTTTGAAGGCTCTTAGGCTTTTTATTGCTAGTACGTAGTCAATTTGCCCTCTGTGCTATGTGTGTGGTTTCTCTAATGGACCGCCTTTCCCTATTTTTTTCTCTCACTTTCTACTCAAAAAAGAGTAAATGGGCAAGGACACGCTGTCGTATATACAGGAACCAATAAAAATTCGGTTTTATACTTTTCACCCAAGGTTACCCCCCCTTTTTTTTATTTTCTAATCGTGAACAAATTCCACACCCTGTAAATGTTGGTATTGCATATTACGAACATCGTAAAGGTACAGATATTTGTTGGGTAAACTTAAATACACTCTCTAATTTTTACAGGGAGTGTATATAGCAATGGTTGCAAACGGCTGGAATAACTGGCTGCAAATTATAAGGAATTGGAAAAATGAATAGTGAGTTGAAGTTGGTGACATGAATTGAAGATGATGTAATGGGTTAATGAGAACAGGATGAGTTCAAATTCGTGAGAAGGTGGACCGGAATGTTGGGATATTGAAATGTTAAACATAAGGGCAAATTGAGTTGAGACATGTCAAGGTGCATTAATATGTGGCGTGGTAAGATGTATTTAGTTGTAACGTCAATATTAAACATGCATATTAAGATGACTTGTTTATTGATCAAACTTATGGAATCGATTGAGTCATGGTTTTGTGATTGAAATAGGATGGTTATGGCTTTACTTTTGATATTGATCGTTTATTAATTATTCTGAGGGTATCCTGTCGCCGTACTATCTTCTTAATGTATTTCTTTTACTATTCTATCTCTTTCTCACTTTTAAACTTTTGTTTCTTCATCACACCACTTTTTTGGTTTTTTTTGTGTCTAATAATGCATTATTTTTGTATAATTACAGATTTGGCACTGTTATTTGCCTTCGATATCTTTTTATTAATCACGTGACACGATATTTGCGAGTTTACCCAGTGATTACAAAGTAATGAATGCTAAAGCGGTTCCTCGGTCAAAATATGTGCTGTGCTTCACAGGCCTTCCATTACATCGTATTGATATTTCCCGAAGTGAGGTCATTATGCAGGCCAATACCAATGTATCAAGGTTAGCCGACTTAGTACTATTGAGGTCGGCGCAGTTTGTTGCCGTAATATCCTGATACAGTTCCCACATGCCTACTTCCTCATATCTTTTGGGTAAGATTTTGTGAAGCAGCATGTATAAATCGCGTCCACGTAATTGACCAAATGGAGGTGAGTTGTTGCTAATTTGTTGGCCCAAACACCTTTTGCCCTGATCAAAAAATTCATTGCAGGCTAAAAGTGGATTTTTGGGATTGGGATGAGGATTGGTAAATCCGGTAGTATATTCATTTGTAGGTGTTGAGACTTGTGAAGGTGGTTCTCTCTGGGAGTATTGAGATGTAAAAATTTGTGGATTTGAAGTTGATTCGGTGCTCTCTGCGGGTGTCCCAAAACCATCGGAATTAAGTGAGTCGTGATCCGGTGGTTCATTATGAGACTCATTTGACTGTGATTCGTTTATTTGTTGTCGGCTACGTGCCATTGATAGACCAACATTTTTTTTTGAATTGTCTTCTATTGATGAATTATTCAAATTCGAAGACTTTTGTTGTTCTGACTTGCGACGCATAACTCTCTGTAACTCAAACATACCCAGTTTCTTTTCAATAATGTCATCACATAAAGAAGGCATATTATCATCAATCACTAACAATTTGAAATCATGGTTGTAAACCGCAGTATATAAATCAATGATCGGTGTTCCAAGGACTCGGAACCGGGTACCCTTATAGTTAAAATCTGCAAATGGTTTGATATTACTCATAAAAAGAATCACAGTAAACGGCTCCTTTCCCAAAGGCTTGAATCTATACATGTACCTTCGAATCTTACTAAAACTTTTAGTTTCAAGTGTGCAAAAGTCAAATGTTTCAAAATCTTCATTACCACCACCCTCACACCCACAACTTGTAGGTTTCAATGGTACTTCACGAAACTTTTTGAACACCATGAACGGTGTGTTCTTGCGGAAACTCGACATGTAAGGTAACACAACCTTGAACAATGGTAAACCCAACCCTTTAAGTTTATACTCCAATGGAATTATATGTGACCTCAAATCAACCAATTCCAGTTGCTTATGAAAGTCTTCACCCACCCGGATTTGTCTTCTTTTAATACTACCATCCTTGTCATATATTATTAAAATATCTTTTCGAGAATGCTTATGCACCTTTCGTAACTCTTTAAACAACTCAAATGCTTCATGGCTGACAAATATATACAGGTTGCTCTTGACAAACTCGCTCACAAGCACCATTTTATGCTTAATATTGTAGCGTGATGGTGGGTTATTTAATATTGAAGTTGTACGATGTGAAAAATTTTGATTCTCGGCCTCTTCTATAAGTGTTGATATATCATTATCTGCAATACTAGAAATAGTCTCTTCAACTACTGGTGCAGTCCTGGGGCGTCTTCTCCTACTCAATGTCAGCTCATGCTCCGACCTTAACACAAATGGTAAATAAAGTGTGTAGTTCTCTTCGAAGGTTTCCTGCAACTCCATCATCAGCTCTCGATTATGGCACAATGTTGCTGTTTCAGATAATGCAACAGAGTTATTATCTCCAGTATTGCTGGGAGATAAATCAATTTGTATTGCCGATTCATTGTCTCCATTCGTTGGGTAGAGGACTTCATATGTATACCTTGGTATGTTATTTTTAGAGGTTTGTAATTCTGATTGTTTCAGAAGTTTCCGTTCATGTGTATTGGCATTATTGGCTTTATCGCCAAACGTATTACTGCTGCTTTCTTCCACAGTAGGCAAGGCAGTACTTCCTACTGAGTTTGGTCGTGCCACTTTAGATCTGAATATACGCTTCATACCCCCTATCAAATCGCTCTTTTACACTTTAGGCCGTTTTAAATGGGTTTCTATCAACTTCTGCGCTATCTTTTCGGTGAACTTCGTAAGACTTC
The DNA here is from genome assembly GCA_001599155.1 of Wickerhamia fluorescens. NCBI lineage: Eukaryota > Fungi > Ascomycota > Pichiomycetes > Serinales > Debaryomycetaceae > Wickerhamia > Wickerhamia fluorescens. The sequence goes on along the minus strand of BCGE01000008.1, from coordinate 276,549 downwards.
TGTGTGAAGGTAAAAATTGTCATTCCATGCAAAATAAACCTCTTTCACCCTTAAATCTGCGACTTTCGATTTTTATTTCCCCGATAAACGTGCGGCTGAACAAGTGATATTTAGCGGTAATGAGAAAAAATTGGAATTAGTTGATTCACAGTGAAGAATAAACCTTTACAGTGTAGCAACAAATATCCAATACAGCAGCGTTTGTTAGAATTGGTACACTTGTTTCATAAAAGTATTTGAAAAAAAAACTATTAATAAAGGTTATCATATACAAGAAGGAGGTATGAAAAAAAACGAAACATATAATGTACAGCTAAAAAGTATAGCTCAATCTGCTGTTTTCCAAAGCTTTTGTCTCAGTTTCCTTGACAGCACTGATTTTGAATTGTTTTAATTCTCCTAAATTATTTTCCTTGTCACTTTTTGAAGAAAAAGAAATTGGCTTTGCTAAACTTGGTACGTAGTTGGTATTTTCAAGTATGTTGGCTGAAGTGGAGTCAACAAGGCGACGCAATTTGGAAGTTTTAGATAAGTTCTTGATTATATGATCTTTATCTTTGATCAGCTCCTTAAGTTGTGCTATTTCCTCTTCTTGTTCCTTTACCAAGGTCTCTAAATCCTTTTTACCCGCACCACCATCATTTGTAAAGGCGTTTGTCCTTTGCAGACTAGAGAAATAGTTTTGCAGATGAGCAAGTTTGAGCTCATTTTCCAAGTGAGCAATATAGGACTTGTATTCCCGAGTTTCATAGTCTGTCCGCTTGAAAAAGTCTTCCAAGTTTGCCATCATAATTTGCAGGGTATCAGCGTTAGACCCAATAATATCGTTTATTGCATCATTTTTTAGAATGATTGTCTCCGTTTTTTGCAAATCAGTGAGTCGAGTAAGATGATCTAACTTTTCATTTAGAAGCCTGTTTTCCACCTCTAATTGGGCATTTTTGGTATTTTGCAGGAAACTTGTTCCGGCACTTGTACGTTGTTCATTATTTTGATCCATTTTCAAAACAAGAATCTCATTCTTTTGCTGCTCAATTGTTTTTTTCAAGTCTTCAATAAGTCTTTGCAAGTCAGAATCACCAAATGATGTAGATTTGTTATTTTGCACATTCATCACAATATCTTTAGCCCTGGCAGCAAATCGCAATGTATTATATGTCTCCGAAACAAATTGATTTGTGGTTGTCGCTGATCCCAAATGTATAGTACATAATATCAGAATCAAAGAGGATCCTGATAAAGCCGGTTGTAACAACCTAGTAAGCTTAGAATCTCTGTATGGAATATGTTCTGAAGAGCCTGGTGATGTAGAGCCGGATGAAAACAATGATAGCTTGTTGATGACTGTTGATAATGCCAACAAAGATTTATTGATAAAAGCACCTTCTTTTCTTCTTTCTGCACTCGAAGTGGCACGCTCAGACCCTGCTAAATCACAAAGAGAAAGAGTAGAATGCCGTTCTGTTTTGCTCACCAAATCAATCGCCGTTAATTTGAGTTGTATAATTGAATGTGAACGAGACGACCTAGTGTTAAAATCAGTCGCACATGTTTTTCTGTTATTGTCTCCCTTATTGATATACTGGAGTAGCTGTTCCTTGGAAGAAATAATCGGAGATGATATCCCCACAATCCGAGTTCCATGAACGGGATCATCTCGAATTTTCAAATCAGTAGTCAGTTGACTGTTTTGTAGCAAGTCAACAATCTTCTCGTTGTAAATTTCCAAATAAGTCACTTCCAAAACGTGCTCCTTGCTTAATTTCTCCAACTCAATCTTCTGAAAGATATCGTCAATGGCCAAACTTACAAATCCTGGATCAGCATCTCGTCCCTTCATGGAAAACGTCTTACCAGAACCAGTCATACCGTAAGCAAATACTGTTCCATTAAACCCTTCATTCAAAAATTTGGCCACAGTGCTAGAGCATACCTTTGAGTATACCTCCTGGTTTGATATTGTTGTTTCTGGCGCGAATACATGATCAAAGTTGAAAGAGCTGGTATCAGCAGTATTGAGAATATATCCCTTATTAGTATCAATTACCCATGGACTGCGTTGGTTGGGATTAATGCTATATGGGTTTGGTCTTATTGAAACTGTTATAGTACCCGTATATGGTTCACTCGTTCTAGTAAAAGACGGTGTACTAGGTCTACTCCCTGAAATGCTCCCCATTGCGGATCCTGGTCTGGATCTGTTTATTGAAGATCTAGGCGATGCAGGTCTCATTGTACGTGAAGGCGGTCTTCTAAAGTCTGTCATATTGACACGATTCTTAGACGTTTGTTGCTGAGACGGAACCAGCGCTGCCGACGATATATTTCCCAACGACGAACGAGACCGTAGTGGTGTCTTTTGATGTGACATTAATTCCTTAGTTCCTCAGTTATCTGCTTTTTTTAGTGCTGTATGTCTCCTCGTTTCAACTTCAAAACGAATCTATCGTGAAAAGAGTTTGTTTACATAAATCTAAATTAGGATATTTAATGATCTCGTGCACCTTTATATTTAATTCGATAGAGACAATTCATTTTAAATAAACATTAAGAAGAGAGCTTAAAATTTTATATACTAGAGTATAGTTAGAGATAGACACAAGGCTTGTCAGTACAATCCTTCCCATACCAGATTGACCAGTCACCGTACATTTGGTGCATTGAAGTTCCTGCAGTTTCACACTCGCGCTTGGCTAGGATAGCAGAACGAATATCAGTGAATTGTAAACTGAAACACAATTTCCTAGATATAACGGGCCCTACGTGGACAATATCTCCAAATGAAGTAAAATCGTGTTTTATCTGCGGTATATCCAAGTCCCGGGAATAATGACTTTGAGGTTCAGGATAAAAGAGCTTTTTATCGTTTCTCAAGACCTTCCCTTCAATAGCTTTGGCGAAAATCAAGCTTCTTCTGGAACCGAATTGAGTGATTTCAGCAAGAAGACTTTTTGAAACTGGCGGGTGGGTCAGGTCCATATTTTCGGTATTAGTCTTACTAGCCCATTCGACATGTAGATTCCTGCCATTGACAACGAATAGCCCTGTTTGGGTTCCGTAATGATAGAATTTTTTTGCATGTTCTGGAAACACAAAGTATAACTCCACTGTGGGAGAGACCTTGTGGTCATGAAATACTAATCTTTCTAATGGACCTCCATTCACCTGGGCAAGAACACTATTAACCCCGGATTCTGCCGAAATGTTTTTAATCACAATAACACGCCGATGCTCAAAATCCTGGCTTCTGTAGCTATTTGCATTGACGGTTTTCAGCTCACTGACAACTCTGATGTTTTCCAAAGACGGCTTTGTTTTACGCAAAGTTTTGTTCAGTTTTTTGGAGGTTAATTTGTTGTCGTCGTCTATGTCGCGTTTACGAGCTCTCTGACTCTCCTCATCTGGTCTCTTCTCTAGCGGCTCAAACTTCTTTCCACTATGTTCATGAAGATGACGTTTTGAATGTGCTATATAATGGTCGCTTTGACTAGTAAGTTGTCCCTTTAAATTATTGGTATTGTTACTTATCAGAAGGGTGCTATCCCCCCAGTATACCAATGACCGGGTGCAAGCCTTGGCAATTCTTCGAATCCCTCCAATTCTGTCTGACTGACAATTAGAGACCGAAGCGCCTGTTCTGGGTGTATGTCTCCGTACTTCACTGAATTCAGCGACTGGGACGTTTAGCGTATTTGATTTTGAGTAATCAAAGTATGTATTGCCATCGCTCGGAGCTAATTTTTTGAACATTGTGTAGCAAAGTTAAATTGTAAGCAAAATTTGGTACCCTTTCGAATATGCCTTGATAGCGAGTCTACCCAATCTAGGGTCACAGTTTAGAAGTTTATATATATGGTTTGCGTGGTCAAACTACATGGTATATGTATCAATATCAGATTGCAAATAACGTTTGCAGCATATATAATAGAAAGCTCCATACTGCAACACTATTTTTTATCGAGCAGAGAGTTTAATGCGTATAAGCATGCATTTTTGTAAGACTTTGTTAAAGGACACGAGAACAGGACTAGGTGAATCCAATCCAATTAGTTGCTCTTGTAACATTGAATTTAAGCTGTAGCACTTGTTGTGAGTGCCACAGTTATTCAATAGCTGGTAGCGTGAAGATATGACCTGGGGAAAAATTATTAGTGAAAAATTTCAAATAGCGATGACCAGTAGCTTCAATAACCCATGTTGAGATTAACAAAATAACTATTCTCTATTACCAGAATCGTAGAGAACTATAATATCTTTCAGCCAAGAGTGATGACAATAGCAAACAACAAAAGAGCTGTTGAGGGGTCTCCAGACTTCTCTAAAAAACCCAGGTTGAGTGATGAACAGAGAGCAGCAAAGGTAGTACAAGAATCCGAAGTTGGTATCACATCATATATCAATGAAGCTAATAAGAAAGAAAGTGGATTTAGCGGATGCATCAAACAGCTCTATGCTGACTTTCTTGTTAATGAAATTGACTTGAATGGAGATGTTGTCCACTTGCTAGATGATGGGGTGGATATGGGCAAGAGCAAGAAGGAGCGTCGTTCTGAAAAGAGGGAACAGGAAAGAAAAGAGCTTGCGGAAAAGACACCAGAGGAAATTGAGAAGATAAAGGCAGCTAAAAAAGCTGAAGAAGAGAGCAAGCCTAAATATGAGTTGTCTGATGAACATCGCCAGGAATTGTTGACTTTTATTACACAAGAAGAGTTGGCACAAATTGAAGAACTTTTCACAACAGGTAACAACATGGAGACTAAATCTAGCTTCTCGGATAAGCAGCAGCGTGGTAAGCTTCATCAATTACTTCGCGCAGCATTTCAAGGAAAATTAGAATCTATAACTTCTACAGAAAACACCTTTAATATAGCTATAGCCAAAAATAATAGCAAAAGAAGACTGAACCCTCAAGAAAGCATTAATCATGTTGATGAAAATGGTGTGGTTAACTATGGCTTAGGACCTTATAAGCCATATTTGCATTTTACTGTATTTAAGGAAAACAGGGAAACCATGGAAGTCGCATCCACAATCGCAAAGTATTTACGTTTCCCCAACAAATCCATAAACTTTGCTGGTACTAAAGATCGCAGAGGTGCCACATGCCAAAGATTCAGTATCCACCGTGGAAAATTTGTTAGAGTTAATTCATTGAATAAAGCATTGAGAGGGTCTGTGTTAGGTGGATTCAAATATGAGGACAGACCATTGGGATTGGGTGATTTGAAGGGTAACGAGTTTGTGATAACCATTAGAGATGTCAAAACAATCAAAGAGGGTGATGATGTGAAACAGGTTGTCGACAGTTGTTTCGAGTCATTGAAAAACAAAGGGTTTCTTAATTATTATGGAATGCAGAGATTTGGATCTTTCTCTATTTCCACACATGCACTTGGTATTCTTCTTTTGAAGGAAGACTGGAAAGCTGCGGCAGAGTTAATATTATCTGAACAAGAAATTGTGGCTCCAGAGTCTATTGAGGCCAGACGTATTTGGGCTGAAACATCAAATCCTACTTTGGCTTTGAAGAAGATGCCCCATAGATTTTCAGCTGAACATTCCATCTTAAGCATCTTGGCAAAAGAACCTTTAGATGAAAATGAAAGCTACAGCCTGCAATCCTATTTCAGGGCTATTATGTCTATTCCCAAGAATTTGAGAATGATGTATGCACATGCCTACCAGTCATATATTTGGAATTTAGTTGCATCCAAGCGTTATGAATTATTTGGCTTGGAAGTCCAGGAGGGAGATCTAGTTATTGATAACACTCAACCAATAAAGAAGGAGGATGATGACTTTGAGGAAGATGTTGCTGAATCTAGAGATGTAAGAGTAAAAGCACTTACCAAGGAAGATATTGAGTCAGGTAAATATACCATCTATGATGTTGTTTTGCCTTCACCAGGTTTCAAGATTGTTTATCCTAAAAATGAGCAGTTGGAGCAAGTTTACATTGATTCAATGGCGAAAGATGGATTGCATCCACATAAGATGACTAGAAGAATAAAAGAATTCTCATTAACAGGTTCGTACAGAAAGATTATGACAAAACCCGAAAATTTGTCGTACGAATTTATTTCTTACAAAGAAGAGGGTATACCCTTGGTAAGAAATGATTTGGACCTTTTGAAATTAAGAAAATCTGGAGAAGAAAACCCTAGCCAATATATCAAGCAAGAAAGCGAAGATGCTGACAAATTGGCTGTTGTGTTGAAGATGCAATTAGGAGTCAGCTCTTATGCTACAATGGCATTAAGAGAGTTTATGAAGGCAGATACTTCACGTTTTAGCAATGCCATGGTTAAAACTTCATAATTTGTGTATAGTTTGTAATGACTGATTATATTTAGCAAAAAAAAATAAAATAACTGATAACCCGATACCAAGATCCCATTTTAAGGATTGACTTTAATACAACAATGTCTACTAAACTACTTTTATCTACATTGAGTCCTTCTGCCTTTAAAACAATTTTATCCGGAACTAAACTGGGTGCGAGAATTGTACCAATTGATGCCACATGGTTTTTGCCTAATGTTCCTCGTAACGGAAAGGAAGAATTTTTGAATAGAGAACGTATCCCCAACTCAGCGTTCTTTGATATTGATGAAATCTGTTTGCCAGGATCTCCCTATCCCCACACATTGCCGACATTTGAGCAATTCAACAGTTCGGTGGAGCAATTGGGAATCAAGAGAGATGATACTATTGTGGTTTATGATAAACAAGGCATCTTTTCTAGTCCACGTGTAGCCTGGATGTTTTCACTCTTTGGCCATCCTCAAGTATATTTGTTAGACAGTTTCATCAAATACAAACTGAATGGTTTTCCTGTTGAAGAAGGCAAAGTTGATCTGTTGGCGACACCATTAACGTCAAAAACTGAAAAATATAACCCTATCTCCAAGGGTCAATTTGAACAAAATTACAAAGAACAAGTGATTCAGTACGAGGAACTCTTGAAGTTGATAGAAAGCAATCGTTTGGGAGAGGATTATTATACGTTTGATGCAAGATCGTTTGATAGGTTTTCTGGCACTTCTCCGGAGCCTAGACCGGGATTAAGCTCAGGTCATTTTCCATCAGCCCTTTCTTTGCCTATGGGTAAATTGCTTGATGCCAAAACTAAAACTTTCAAGTCGCGGGAGCAACTTCTTGAAGTGTTTCAGAAAGATTTTGGATTAGATTTATCTTCTTCAAGCTTTTTAAGTAACAAACGAGGCATTATAGTTAGTTGTGGCTCTGGGGTTTCAGCTGTGGTTTTGAGCTTTGCCATTAAATCTATTATTGGTCTAGATGTACCTATTCGTGTTTATGATGGTAGTTGGAGCGAATGGGCATCCAAAGCTCCAAAAGAGTATATCGTTAAAGAGTGATAGGGTAGTGTTATAACATAATAATTAAATATACTATACTTTAAGCATAAGCAGTGTCAAGATGTTAGTTAAATAAACTTCAAAATAGTGACACATATGAAAGAATAACAACAGTGAAGAGTGATTGTAATAAATCTAAAACAGTTTTTGGGGGAAAAGAGTTTACAAGTTAGAATAGTGGTTGAAATATGGAAGTGAGGTGGCTTTTTTTTGAGTGTTTTTGTTGTTACCAATAAATGGTTTTAATAGTATGATTAATTTGGTTTTGGTAATTCGAGATTGAAATATTGGTTATTTTAGGCATTTTTGGCTGCTTTAGATATTTGGTAAATTAGGGGTAAATATAGTAGATCAGATGATTTAAGCAGCTGGCTCTTCAATGGACAAAAATTTGTACTTTTTCAGAGTTACTTCATAGCAGTCTTTTAAAGCGTTATTGTCGACAAACCAAGTGACCTTACCGGCGGCGCTTTCATTAACAATGGAACTAGGCAAGGCTTTCTCGGGTCTCTCCATAATGATTCTCATTACTGGAGCCTTAGTTAAACCCTCAACCACAAAAGCAACACGACTGGCGTGGCAAATAATAGGTATAGAGAGCGTAACTCTGTTTTCAGGTCCCAGAGGGGCCTTAGAAACTGGTATACACCAAGCCAACTTTTCTCTCAACAGTTCACCGTGGTTAGGAAAGAGCGATGCAATATGTCCATCTGGTGCACAGCCCAAGAGTATTAAATCAAATAAGGGTAATTTTACCAGATCCTTCTTTGCAAAGTATCCAATCAAAGTCTTTTCGTAATCATCCGCACACTCTTGTGGGTCCGAAATAAGTTTTTCATCAATGTGGTATACATTTGGTTTTCTATCACCTTCAATCAAGTCAAATATCTCACGTTTTGCTCTTCCATAATTACTATCGGGTGATTCAAACGGCACGAGGCGCTCGTCGGCGAAAAAGATATCCCACCGATCCCACTCTATAGCGTCTTGACGGGGCAAAAGTCCTTGATGAAGTATCTTAATAAGCGATCCACCAGAGATGGCTATTTTAAACCGTGCCTCAGCTTTTCTCTTCTTTTCCTTCTTGAGCTTGCCCACATTTACTTGTGATTGCGAATTGGAATTTATCAATACTGCAGAGTTATTGGTGCACAACGACGCAGTACTAGATGACTGGAGTAACTGCGGTCTGCGTGCACGTTCCTCACGCATCACTTCAATTTGCTTATGGTCCAAAGTTTGGTATAATGCCATATTTTGCGCGGATATAACATGATCGGCCACTGCTTCCGCCACCCCAAGGAGCTCAGGAAAGGAGTATATTAAGGGTACTGTTGTAGTCATATAACTAGCTCGTATAATATGTTAATTATTAGCAATTAGAAACTAATTCTAGGGGTCTAAAAGGGTTTTAACGAAGTGCTACAAGCTCCCTTTTACTGTGGGTTACGCTTGGAAGATTTTCTTGTCCACTTAGACAAAGTATCACGTGAGGTACATATCAACGTCATTCGTCATTAGGAAAAGGGTTTTTTTTTACCGTGTGTTTAGGTTGTATACACAATAGAAACAGGCGACGTAGAAAGTATCGTACGGCTTTTATAATAGAGGTTAGTAAATTATGTCATAGAATATAATTGTAGCCAAACTGTCTCGTGTGTTACAAACTGGCTTTTTGTGGAGAAGCATATAGTGGTACGTTTTGCCGGTAGAGTCCGGTAGAGAAAGTGTTACGCACACGACATAAACAAACGTATTTTATGATTTTTTTCACAACCAAATGGGGGTGGCGATTAGGGGATATTAATGAAAAGACAAGAGGTTGTTTTCAGTAGAGTATCGCAGAAAATGATTGAAACGTATTTAGAACTTACTTGTGAAGTTGTGTCTCAAATAGCAAACAGCAATGTTGATTCTTGTCAGTACAAATATGGGTCTATTTTGATTGGAGTATCGTCCGTCGCGCCTCATCTTACGGTCATAAATTTTGTGCACAATAGTCAATTGGAGAGCTTACTTTTGGACTGGAGCGTATTCAAGGATCTAAAGTTACCATTGGAACTTTCACTGGGGTCGCTAAGTACAATTGAAGCGGTTAATAAGGTTAGGGAGAAAATTAAGCGGATATTGTGCGAAATGGGGCCCGGTAAAAGAATATCGCTGGGAAAAGACGCGAGCGAAAGCGATACAAATAGTTTCAATGAGAAAGATATAATAAAAAATACTGAAAAGGAAATGAAGAATGATAATGAAAAGGAAATGAAGAATGATAATGAAAAGGAAATGAAGAATGATAATGAAAAGGAAATGAAGAATGATAATGAAAAGGAAATGAGTAACAGTACTGCATGTGATAAAAAAAATATCAATGAAAGTAATGATAATGATTCAAGGGATAACAATTCAAAGAAAAATGACGATAAACCAAAGAATAAAAATAATAATATTGAATCTCGTAATTCAAAATATAATACTCTGAGAGATTTCCCTCGCAATTTTGGTGCGGCAGAGTTTGATATTTCAAACTCACAGGGCAGATCATCGCGACCAGTTGATATGCCAGATTTTGAAGACGAATTGCAAACTCGAAATGATCTGACACCAGCATCTCTTGTACCTCCTACGATTGGAGATCGCGATGTCCATCCTTTTGGCACAAACCCTCGTCTTCAACCTTTTATCGACCCTATAAATTCGGATGGAGGTATGTACCCTTCAGCAAAACACCCAATGTTTGGGCAAGGTCCATCTGGTCATACATCTCGGTTGGGAGTACCTCCTGGAGCAAGATATGATGACCCATACAGTAATGACAATTTAGACGCTATGGGAAGTGGACTACCAGGAAATTTGAGAAATTTCCCATCAAATAATAGTGGAAATGGGTTTGGTGGGTTTGGTGGAGGGTTTGGAGGATTTGGAGGAGGGTCTGACGGATTCATATAAGTAGTAATTGGGATCAAAGAATGTCTAGCTGAAGATGATAATGAATTATACCTTGAAATGCTATTTTTTTATGAATAGTGATATGTAAATTGGTTTAATACCCATAAACAGTCTTATTCATTTTCAAATTATGTTTTCAAAATGGTAATTACTATGCAAAACAGAATTGGAGTCGCTAATTTAAAACGTTAAAATCACCTCATTTGGCCATGCATTGGCTACTTCACGCATTATATGATAATACGTCAATATTAAGACTAATAATGGTACTACATGAGCACACGCTTGTCTATGCGCATGCGAGAAATACGCTGTTTCTGTCTAAATAAGAAGGCCCTGCCAAAGTTTCATGTATTATAAAATATTATCGCTTCTAAATTTCAAGATCTTCAAACATCAAAGATCGTTTTGGCTCCAAAACCAGTTACAATCATGCTAACAGTACCCCTATAGGTAATGGTTACAAGGTCAATTGATATCTGACGGTTGGCGGCACTGCAGTGTTTCAATAGCAAACCGTTGTTACCTGCAGGACATTATTCCCCAGGTTCGTTCTTTCCAATTTCGGCATTTGATAGATAAGGTTCTGGTCGCCATTCTAATCACGGGCATCAACATTAAATTAGGTAAAACGCCGTCAAATACAGGATATACGGCAGTATTACTAAATAAAGTTGGAACTACTGTTTTAGTCCATTTCACACCACTTTGCTTGATCTAGACGAACAGTTTTTATGCAGCACCCTGTCTATTTCCTAAACAGGCAACTTTGAGAACTAGTTTTCATCGATGCAAGTCATGATCATAGGATTGTTGCCAGTGAAATTTGGGGAAGCCCCTCCTCTGTCCATGAACCTTTCTTTCTTTATATATACTCTCAATACCTGTGTTTTGATAGATAAATTAGCTTTTTCTTTTCAGCTGTTTTTCTTTAAAATCAACTACAGCATTGCTATTTATCACTTATTCTACAAGCTTGCTGATTGTACAAGTCAAGCAAAATTGCCTTTATAGCTGTCTTATTTTGCATAATAACGCAGTTTCTGGCTTGCAAAATTGATGTCGCGACACATATATAACAGACGTGCTCCAGATTTTGCTCTGAACATTAATGAAACGTTAGACAGCAGTATGCCCCAGAATACCAATGGTACTACCAGAGTTTCCAGATCATACCAAGCTCATTTGGAAAGGCGTCATATCTCACTGTCATTGCAATCAGAACCTATAGCTTCGCCAGATTACATAAACCCATACTCGCAGCCAGCGCAATACAGAGGAAACTATAGACCACATTCGGCTTCTCCTCTGGATGAGTCAGGCTCAACAACTACATACGTTGATTACAATCAAGAAATACTGCCATATAGACAACAACCACGTATTGCAAATGATCACGAGTCATCATTCAATGCTTCTAATAATGCCGAAACCCGCGCAGGCGCAGGTGGGAACACAGGAATCAATTCTAATACCACAAGGTTACACAATGCACAACATAGAAAAAAAGCCAAAAAGAGCTGGGATCCAAGGAATCCCTATGATCAAGCAAATTCGCCGCGGTATATTCGCCACCCCAATGAAGAGTGCAATACCCAACAACAACCCCGGCAAAATGCAACTTTGGAGAGTCAAGAAGATTTGAAAAATGAGCTGAGACTATTTTCTTGGATGTTCTCTCGCTCGGTGCCCCCAGTCTCGGCAATGGAAGATCGAACTCAGTATCCATGGAAACTGGCAAACTTTCTTTGGCGCTCACATTTCTGGTGGTTATGGCCTATTTTGGTAAAGGGCTATAAGCGTACGTTACAGATAAATGATTTGTGGCATGTTACTGAAGAATTACTGGTCAAAGAAATGCATTCTAAATTCGATAAAAATTTAAACAGGACATTAGAGAAAGCTAAAAAGCATCACTTGAAACATAATGCGAATTTGAAAGATTTCAAATGGCCTATTTATGCTATTCCATGGTCTCTTTTCCTAACATTTAAGTGGCAATACTCTTTGAGCACTTTCTTTTTGGCCCTTGCTTTTTGCTGCCAGTCTTTGTCCCCATTACTTACCAAACCATTGATTGACTTCATTCAAGATCGTGCTTTTCGCATTGAAACAACTGTTAACAAAGGTGTTGGCTATACTATTGGCTCAGTATTTTTGATATATGCCAACGGAATAACACTTAATCACTTTTTCCATTTATCAATGATGACTGGTGCTCAGTCAAAATCTATATTAACCAAGTCCTTACTACTCAAATCTTTCAAATTGAGCGCAAAATCACGTTATATGTTTCCCGTTGGCCGAATCACTTCATTAATGAGTACTGATTTAGCCAGAATTGATTTGGCTATTGGTTATCAACCTCTCATTTTATGCTTTCCTATTCCCATTATAATTTCAATTGTACTATTGTTGGTCAACGTTGGTGTTACATCCTTGACGGGTATTGGTTTGTTTATTGTTTCACTAATAATTTGTGTGATTTTAACAAAGAAATTGTTCGATACCAGAGAGATTGTTGTTAAGTATACTGACGAAAGAATTGGTTTAATGCGTGAGGTGTTAAACAACCTCAAGGTTATCAAGTTTTACGCATGGGAAACAGCTTACAAGTTGAATATCACCCGTGTTCGTGAAAACGAAATGAAACATCTTTTCACAATTAAGGTCTTGCGTAATTTTATCACAGCTTATGCTGTGACTTTACCGGTATTGAGCTCCATGATTTCTTTTGTGACATTATGGAAAACAGAAAAGTTGGGATCACCAGGTAATGTCTTTTCATCTTTGTCATTATATTCAATTTTAGCTCAGGCAGTTATGCTCTTGCCCTTTGCATTATCCAGTGGAGCCGATGCATATATTGGGTTCAGAAGATGTAATGATTTCTTAAGTGCAAATGAATATAATGATGATTTGGAACAAAAGTTGACTGAACCAGATCAAAATAATATGTACTACATTGGAGGTAGCGATGAACAACTCTCCAGCTATAGCTATCATGAGACTAAGAATGATGAAGTTGTTGACATAAGACATGCAAACTTTATTTGGGAATCATTCCATGATGAATTGGATGGTTCTCTTTGGGATAGTGCTGTTGAGATTGAAGATCGCGTGAAAAAAGATAAGAAGAAACAAAGGCAAAAAAGACAGCAAATTGAGGAGCTCAAGCAAATTGAAGTTACAGTTGAAGAAAAAGATGAACACTTCGAAGAGTCAAGTGCAAACACAAGTTTTGGCAATGTGTCAACTAGTTCTTCAGCCCAATCTCAATTTTACGGATTAATGGACGTGAATCTCAGTATTAAGAGAAATGATTTTGTTATAATCACTGGCGTAATTGGATCAGGTAAGTCGTCTCTTCTTAGTGCGATAGCCGGATTTATGAAGTTGGGTAATCCAGGCGTAGGAAAAGTTGAGGTTCGTGATGAAGTTTTATTGTGTTCTAGCCCGTGGATTCAAAATGCTACTGTCAGGGATAATATATTATTTGGTAAACCTTATGTTCGTGAAACTTACAAAAAAGTCATTCATGCGTGTGCTTTGGAAGATGACTTGAAACAGTTGACTTATGGTGACCAAACCGAGATTGGTGAACGTGGTGTCAATTTGTCTGGCGGTCAAAAGGCTAGAATAAATTTGGCAAGAGCATGCTATTCTGATGCAAATATACTACTTTTTGATGACGTTCTCAGTGCTGTTGACTCTAGGGTAGGCAAGCACATTGTGTACAGTTTATTTAAAGGCTTATTGAGTAACAAGACTATTGTCTTAGCTACTCATCAGTTGGGAATCCTTGAGGTTGCTGATAAAGTTGTATTCTTACCCGGCGACGGTTCAACAGATGTTGGAACTGTACCTGAGTTAATGCAAAGAAGTGATGCATTCAAGCGGTTGGTTGAGTATACCAAGGATTCGGAAAATACAGATGATGAAGCAATTATTGGGGCAGCCCCTTCAAGTTTTGATAATGGTGATAATACACTGAGGTTGTCAAGGTATCAATCTATTGTGCAAGATAATATTCTAGCAGGGAGAACAACTGCAGATGAAGATAAAGCAATTAATGCTATTTCGTGGGACATTTATAAAAAATATATCAAATTGGGCTCTGGTATCTTTGGATTTATGGCATTACCTATATTCATTCTTTTGGTATGTTTAGGTACATTTTGCCAGGTGTTTACCAATACATGGTTAACATTTTGGACAGAGAGGAAATTTTCAGGAATGTCTGATAACGTATATGTTGCTATTTATATAATGTTTGCATTTGCAACTGTTATATTTACAGCAATTGAGTTTACTATGTTGGCCTATATGAATAATATTTCTGCCCAATTATTGAATGTCAAAGCTATGAATAGAATTTTACACGTCCCAATGAGCTTTATGGATGCTACACCAATGGGAAGAATTTTGAACCGATTTAGTAAAGATACTGATTCACTAGACAACGAGCTTGGTGAACAAATGAGATTATTTATTTTTCCTTTAGCCGTTATCATTGGTATTATTATTTTGTGTATTTGTTATTTGCCATGGTTTGCTATTGCAGTACCATTTTTAGCTGCCGCATTTGTGTTCCTTGCCAACTTTTATCAAGGTTCTTCAAGAGAGATCAAAAGACTAGAGGCCACACAAAGATCTTTAGTTTATAACAACTTCAACGAAATCTTGACGGGGATGAACACCATCAGAGCATTCAGTGTCGAAGGTGACTTTATTAATAAAAATGATTATTACCTTGATAGAATGAATGAAGCCTACTTTTTATCCATTTCAATTCAAAGATGGTTGTCTATAAATTTGGATATAATTGCCAGTTGTTTTGCATTGATCATTTGTTTGTTATGTGTAACAGACCAATTTCATATCAGTGCTTCTTCCACTGGTTTGTTATTGAATTATGTTATACAAATTGTTGGATTGTTGTCTTTGACAGTTCGGTCTATGACAGAGGTTGAAAATGAAATGAACTCAGTTGAGCGGTTATACGAGTACTCTTTTAAAATCCCACAAGAGGCAGCATATACAAAGACCGAGTTCACTCCACCTCCTGAATGGCCACCTTCTGGTTATATTGAATTCAAAAATGTTGACTTAAGATATAGACCAAGCTTGCCTTTGGTATTGAAAAATTTGAGTCTTAATATTTATCCTGGTGAAAAACTTGGTATTTGTGGTAGAACTGGTGCTGGTAAATCATCTATTATGTCTGCTTTATACAGACTCACTGAATTAGAGAATGGATCAATAACCATTGATGGTTTGAACATCGCTGATATGGGTTTGTATGACTTGAGAACAAAATTATCCATTATCCCCCAAGATCCTGTTTTATTTCAAGGAACTATTAGAAAAAACTTGGATCCTTTCGGGGACTATGGTGATGATGTTTTATGGAGAACTATCAAAAAGGCTGGGTTAATGGACGAATTCTCTCTCCAAAAAGCAAAAAGTGTCAGCTACAATCCATCTAAAAATATTGTCTATGAAGATTTGCATAAATTTCATTTAGATCAACTTGTTGAGGACGATGGAAACAATTTTTCTTTAGGTGAAAGGCAATTGATTGCATTAGCGAGATCAATTGTGCGTGAGTCAAAAATTTTGATTTTAGATGAGGCAACATCTTCTGTTGACTTTGAAACTGATTCTAAAATTCAAAATACCATTTCTACCGAATTCAAACACTGTTCTGTGTTATGTATTGCGCACAGATTAAATACAATAATAAAGTATGACCGAATCATTGTTATGGACAAAGGCGAGATTGTCGAGAAGGGTTCCCCTCATGCGCTCTATAAAGATAATGGACTATTTAGATCCATGTGTGAAAAAGCAAATATTGGTGATGAGGACTTTGATTGAATATAGGAAACCTACTCTCCGGAATTAAGTTGATATAGTATTCTATACAAGATATACATATATTTATTTTATACGTATTTAATCATATCAATAATTTCTAATATACATTAAAAAAATATTTAATTTTGAGAGTGAAGAAATCTAGCAATTTAAAAACTAGTAGTGAATTCTATAAGATGCATTTAAGATGTAAAACAATAAAGCTAATATCATATTTTCTGTTTAAGTAATCTTGCTAATTTGGTAGTAAATTTGTGCTACCGCTGCATTATCCATTAATGTGCGCTTCAATGGTCCATTGGTATCATCTAAACAGAAATTAGATTTTGAAGGCTTATACGGGACAACTTCGGGGCCAAACGCAGTATAGTATTTATCATACATGCTTTGGGTGACGTTAAGTGGATTATTCACATATGTGTTGGTATTGTCAATTTGATAGTAGTTGTAAATATATCTAGCCTCACAGTTGAGCTGTTCTTTAATGGCATATTGCAAATTCCTCTGGTTTGCTGTGGTCGTAGGAGTAATTGCGTTAAATTGAACATATCCTTTAACTAACAAGTGAAGGTACTTGAACTGATTGTTCCAGTATCCTGCCTTGTTGAAGAAAGCACCAGGATTTTCCATTGCAGTCTCAGCCAATTTTGTTGCTTGGCTAAGATATAAATTATTATTAGTATGCTTGTAAATATATGATAAAGAAGACATCATTGTACCAACAGTATAGGAAAGATGGCCATTGTTAACTTTTCCAGTTGTAGCTGAAATACCATCGTAAATGAGCCCGGTTTCAGGTGATTGTAAGGTTTTGAGAACCCATTGTGAGGACTCAATAGCAAAATCAAGGTATGATTGTTTATTGGTGGCTTCATAAAGGCGAATAGCCGAGTATGAAGACTCCGATGCCGATATGGAAGCCAAGTAGTCGCCATGAAGCTTCCATTCGAGCCCACCATTGGGAGTTTTCCACAAGGCATGGGTATTGAACATAATCTTTTCTGCGATTTCCAAGTATGTTTCATTTCTGGTGATATCGTAAGCCCCCAAAAACACCCACAAAATTTGGGCATTATCATCAGTATATATATCATTGTCTTTCAGAGTAGATGCTGAGAACCATCCCTCATCATTGCGATATTGCAATAGGTTTTGGCACACCAAATCAATTTTTGTGTGATCTCCACCATTAATTACTGCCATGGCCGCCACTGCAATATCCCATACAACAAGCTGCTCAAATTTTGCATCTTGGCATTGAGGATCGTTTCGAGTGAACGATTTATGTTCATCATTCCAAAACACGTTCCACATGGCATCGAGAGTTTCAGTAAACGATGACCCAGCATCAAAGTCATAAGGATATATACACTTGGGTATTGTGTAAGCTGCAATAGGCAGCACAAGTATACTTATCCATACTGTAAAAAAAACAGCCACCCTGAGCATTCTAATAAACTTTCTGAATGATGATCTACCAAAAACAAAGAATACCTTGTGTTTTATACTGTAACGATGTTTGTGAATTAAGCCATCGCATGTGCCGACTTTATAAGTAAGAAGACATTTAATGACCCTTACCTAAAACACGGAATTCATCAATATCATTTAGGATACGATATGTACTGATTTCAACTAAAACACGAAACTCAATACTTACCAGTGAATAATTTTTTATCTTCATCCTAGCTCTGCGCACGCAGGTCAAATTAAGAGCTATTTGAAATGTAAGGAGTTTGAAAAAGCAACATGTACCACGGTTTTTATCAGATTCGTCGTTTCTAGCCTTAATTTCCGAGTGTTTTTTTGCATTAAGAAGTAGTCATGAGGCTTTTGGTCAAAAAGATGAGTTAAAGCATTTTAGGGGTGTGTATAGCAACCCGATTGTAAGCGTGTCAAACAATTTAACTATAAAGTTGTTTAACAATTCAATTGTAAAATTTGGCAACACGCTTGGAGGGTTTTAAAATTTCTTCCCTTAAGATAAGAAGAGCTGTTTTTGTACCCAGTTTTAGCCACTAAAATTAGCAATTAAAATTTGCAATTCTGGAACCTATTTTGTCGAGCAGAACAAATCATAAAAAACCGCAATCAGGCTATGCTCCTAAACAAGTAAATATGCACAACGGATAAATTATTTAGCTGCGACTTGCTTGTATTTTGTTACAAATCATTGCCTTTATTAGGATATATTTTGTGGGTAAATTTAATCGAGCACAAGCTGATTTTGAGCCAAATACGTTGGATCCTATGATGATGATCCGTATGATATTTTGTAAGTGATGACTACCCGTGCTGCAGAATTCTAAGAAATTTCTCTGTGTATACAGGTGAAGATCACTCATACTTCTTCATATTTCATGGTTAATAATTACCCATGATGCTATGATTTGTAGCAAATATAACCATCATATGCTTGGTATTTGGAATAAGGGCTTTCCTTTTGCCTTGCCATACCCGTATTATATTCTGTGAGTGATGTAAAATAGTAAATAAGCATTCACACTAGTAATTTCTTCTTGAGTAGAGGCCGATATAACACTATCATCAAATTTGAACCACAGTCCTTCTCCGTTCTTAATATATACGATATAATGACCAGTGTTGACTGAACCCATGTGGCATACCACTGCAAATAGTTCATAAATCATGTCGCCATCAATATCAGTATCGTCATTTTTCTCTAAATCCCCTTCGCGATAAACGTACTTAGTCATGTTGAGAAATAAAGGAGTGGTAACAGGAACCTCCATTTTTGAGGAAGTCTCGCTATAGACATCATGTTTGAACCGCTTAAGCTGAAATGAAAGCACCGGGGGGAGTGTTTTAACCACCAAAGACTTTTGCGCTTTAGTTTTGTCACCGCAGAACTGACAGGTATACATTGAATCTAACCATTCTTCACGAGTGTACATATCGAGGCAATCGTAAAGTGTGGCTATATTCAGCGAGTCTGCTGAGTGTGTAAACAGATTGATCTCCAAAGATATATCCATCATTGGATCAATGGTTTTAGCAACTGATCCGCACCCCAGACACTTGATGCAACTTTGAAGTTCACCCGAAAAGGTGCTGTGTGAAATACACTCGCAAGCTGTGGACAGATGCAGATTATTGTGATGCGGGTGCTCAGCGTCAATTATTTTCATCAACCGCTCATGGTCCGAATGCAACTCATTCAACAAAAATTGCCAAAACTCGTGCGCATCCTGCTCTTGAAACCCTGCCAACAGCTTTTTCTTGTACCACGCCGTAGTTAAGAGATTCGCCATACCGTAGCCCTCGTGGCTACTGGAGGTATAAAATGCCAGAAATATAGTATCCATGCTGCATGTCACACATGCATTCTTTTCATCGGTATTGCCGTCTTCCTGAACACAGGCTAGGCGCTTATCACAGTTGAAGTAGTGGTCGTCATTATTGAAAAAGCGGAGCTTTACAAGTGGATTATGGATAAACGTTTGTAAAATAGAACTCATAAAACATGTAGCTCCCAAATTAACAAATCCCTTCAATCCGCGAACCGCCATCAATGTAGGATGAGAATAATGGCTATCATTTACTACATCTTCTTGTTCCTTATCGGAGTCTCCAACTAGACTCTGCTCATGCAACACTTCCATCCGAATCTTTTCCAATTTGCGATGGTTGATATAGTTCCCGCACAGTAAGCAATAGAGCAATCCATTGTGAGAGTCGATGCTGAATAAATGCTGGTTGAGTTTATAATGGGTATAAGCATCGTTATGATCTCCATTAAGACAGCCCACATGAGGACACTGCAAGCAGATAAAATTGTTTTGGAAGTTGTTCATACTACAGTCAGTGCATCTGAGCGAAGCAGCTCTCCGTGTGGCCAACTTGTGGTACAGCACGATTGAGCCATCCTTTTTAGAAGTGTACACTTTGTTCAGCGAGATAGCCTGCGAGAGCTTTACTGCTTGCTTATACGTGGTAAGTACTGTATCCTTGGCTTTGGACTCCAACACTGATTTAATGTGAAAGCATGGCTCTATAGTAGCATAATTATCCAATGGCGGCATGGGATGGGGAGCCACTGGGCTTCTGGGGTCATGAGACAGTGGCGACGAGCCATGAACACTGCTCTGAGGCAAAGACTTGCCGCTGACGGCTGGAGGTACTGATTTTCTCGATGTAGACATTAATTGTAGATCATACAGTGTAAGAAGTGTATGCCAATTCGCCTTAAGTAGTCAATTTGATTGATGATCGAAAGGGTCCTAAAATACTAAAAGACGGATTACAAGCTCAAATGCTCAAACGCTTGTTTACTCAATGATACTTTTATATCTAAACCAATTCTCAGATCAACTCGAGGATAGTTAGTAGGGTTAGATGCCTGGTTCAAGGTTCGAATATGGGTGTGACGCGCAATAGGAAAAATGTTAGCCTGATTTCACGATGGGTGAAAATGATCCAAGGCCAACGAATATTAAGCTTCAAAAATTGATAGGTATCACCTGGATGGGATTTTATGTAATATATATATATAATGCGATTAAAACAGTTATGGTGGTGAAAAAAGCAGTTTTAGATAGTGGTTTGGCAACATGAGTTTTTAAAGTTTAAAACAAGTCAAGGTGGATCGAGAGGGATTAGCGATTCAAGCTTCTATTTAGTCGTAAAAGTAGTCATCATCATCTTCGTCTTCGTCAGCGGCGCTCAGTCTTCCTCTCACCAGCTTCTTCATAAAGCGAAACTTGCGGTCTTGAGCCAAATCTTCGTCTTGTTGGTTTATCAGTAAGCGTTTGTCATTGACATCTACAGCACCGACATCAACCAAAACCTGCTCCAAATCTGCCAAACGAGTGCTGTTGCCACCTAATTGCGTGAGTGTAATATACTGCTTGACTACTTGAGCGTTGTGGTATATGATCAAAGTGGGACAGTTCGATTCTGGGTAGTTTTCGATGCACCGGTGGGCAGGAATATCACAAAACTTGATTTCGCCAAATGTTGGCGCCAAGGTGGTCAAATGCAGACTCAAGAGCCGACTCTGCAAGCTAGACTGGAGCGATAAGTGTATGATAACATATGCTGTGTTGGAGGCTTGTGTAACTTGAGATTCGTACTCGTCTTTAGAAATTGGCAATACTTGTCCAAATTTTGCACGCTGCAGTAGGGATTTCAACTCGTTCATGCGCTGTATCTTGTACAGCTCCAAAAAGTCCTCATCTTCTTCGTCTTCCAACTCTGCGAGCTCTTCCAAGTCTTTGCTTTCCAAGCGGTTTTCGTGTTGTTTGCGTACAGCAGTCTCTAGAGCCTCTTCAAGTTCCGCAGTAGGCGATGGAGGACGTTCGGGAATAATTCCATGACTGCGTAAGATATCATTCCATTCGGTGTCTTCATTTGGGTCGACCTCTACTGGGATTTTCATATCATTCATGGCTTGAGGATGGTTGTAGTTGGTGGTGGTGAAGTTTTTCAGCACTTAACGATTCACGTGTAGAGAGAAGAGAAGAAGAATTGAAGAAGAGTTGAAAAGGAGCTGAAAAGTAGTTGAAGAAGAACTGAAGAAGAACTGAATTAGTGAGGAAAGTTTCTGTATTTTAAAAGTATCAATTACCTTATAAAATTATGGGATATGATTGTATACATCAAATTATCATCTGTAGTTATTGAAAAACACTAAACAACATTACCAAATAGTACAGTTTTTTTATTAATAAAGCGGAAATTGGTATTGCTCGAGAATATAAATAGCGTTGCAGTTGCTATAGCTCAATATATTGCAGTCGATTTATAAACAATTTAATTGAATTCCCAATATTTCAATCTATTTCCTTCCTCTATTGCTAATTTCCTTTGAATGACTACCTCTTCGGTATTGAAATATTCTATTCCATAATACCGAGTTTTGTGTTGCACTTTTTAATTCTCTCTCAGTTAAGTTACTTCTTTGTATGTTATCAACTATCGCCACTTATTTTCTCTTTGTTTAAACCGCTCTTACAATCGCTACTTCAGCTTTCTACCTCCCTTACTCATCCTACTCCACATATACGTCTTTTTCCTTAATTCTTAATGTCAAATATTCAATAAATACTTGCCTATATACAATAATCTATTGAGCAATGGCTCACAACAATCCTCAATAAAAATTGCTTACTTGGTAGCCTTAGCCAAGTAAGTGACCAAGTCATTTCTGTCCTTGGCTTTCTTCAATCCACCAAAGGCCATCTTGGTACCAGGGATGTACTTCTTGGGGTTCTCAAGGTAGTCGGACAAGGTCTGCTCAGTCCACTCAACTCCCTTCTTCTTGTTGGCATCAGTGTAAGAGTATCCCTCAGCCAAACCGGACTTTCTGCCCATAAGACCATGCAAGTTGGGACCAACCTTGTGGGGTCCACCCTCCTCTACGGTGTGGCATTGCAAACATCTAGTCTTGAACAAAGTGGCACCTTTCTTCTCGGATCCTTTTTCAAATGGAGCTGGCATTATGTGATTATAGAACTATTAATTGTTTTTGAGACACCCTTAATGGATACAACAACATCTATATATATATACATTCCTCCAGCCGGGTTTCGAGCGTGAGGGCATTTCTAACCACCAGCTTCTGATTGGTCATCGACAAAACCGAAAAAATCTTTATGCCGTGGCATTTATACGCCAATTGCGATGGGTGCAAAAGTCATAAAGCACTATCTCACTTTAGAAAAAAAGACAAAGCAGTCGAACATAATACGTGATAAGGTTTCTTATAGATAATAGAGTTTGTATATACGGGCATTTTGTGGAAGCTTTGGCAAAGAGGCGAGTTTTGACAAAGAGCAAATTCTGGCAAATAAAGAGTTCTGGTGAATTACGAGTTTCAATAAGCTGAGTAGAAGACGCCCCGTGATTTTCCGCTGTATTTCAAATCCCGGGGTATATAACACAAACACTGTTGGCTTACTTTTTCACTAATTTTGTGGATATTTGATGGGTCGTTACCGATACGTCCGGCTGTTTTCACTCACTTGAATAACATGACGACAAGAAATAACACTATTATGAGATAAAAAGAAGCAATACAATAATTTAGGAAATGACGGTCTTTAAATAGATTGCGTGATTAGAATCTTCTTATGCGTCAAAAGAGTGCTTTTTTAGGAATATGTTTGGTAAAATCATGAATTAGGATTATGTAATTTCTGTTTGGTTCTTGCCTCGAAATAATGTATCTTGAGATATATTCAGGGTTTTGTAAATGGGGTTTTTGAATTAGATATGAATATAGAAATTTCGCCAATCGAAGGAAGCTTTCTTTTTAAAAGATTTTTGGATCAGTGTTTATGGAGCATTGATGCGCCTGCATTATTAGAGATTTTTTGCCGAATGTACAAACGTTATCTCATATTTTGATATTATATCGAAATCGATATATAATAATCGTTTTTGTGGTTAGATCAAGGATAAAGCAGTATTGCGTTTTTAGGTATGATTAAATAGTTTTGCATAACATCTTAGACAAGTTGATATGAATATGGTAAATTGTTGATTGGCTTAACAATTTTTAGTGTGCTTTGGAACTTTTAGTAATTTTTCAGGTCAACTGTGCATTCTTGACCGTTTAATGCTTGGTATTTTATCAACCTAAGAGTACACACCTGAACTACCATTTTGAGAAAGGCTCAAAAACTATTCGGTTCAAGGTACTGTTACAAATCTCTTATTTAAGAGACCATTTTGCATCAAGTTATTTTGAATCAAGTTTATTTTGAATCAAGCCTATTTTTAGAATTACTTCTGCTTCTTGAGTGACTCCTTTTCTTCGGGTTAATTTTGCTTCTGGGATAGTCTTTACCTCTTGAGCTGCTCCTGCTTCTAGAATAACTTCTACCTCTTGAGCTGCTCCTGCTCCTAGAATAACTTCTACCTCTTGAACTGCTCCTGCTCCTAGAATAACTTCTACCTCTTGAACTGCTCCTGCTTCTAGAATAGCTTCTACTTCTAGAATAGCTTTTTTCCCTTGAACCGCTTCTACTTCTTGAATTTCTCCTTCCTCTTGAGCTACTTCTACTTCTGGAGTAGCTGCTTCCCCTCGAATAACTCCTGTCCCTCAGGCTACCACGGTCTCTTGAACTTGATCTCCCACGAGCAGGAGGTAGGTTTTGTAATACATGACGCATTTCTTCAGTCAATGCTCCTAAACCAATTGCCGTAAAGAAATTTATAGAGAATCGAATTCTTTCAGCATCCAGTCCATCTACCCCCATTACGGGGAAAACGCCAGTGATACGTGGCTTTATATACTCATCTTCCACTAGTCTTGAACGAACTTCGCCCAACCCCAACTCTTCAATCATCTCTTGAAATACGAATTTTAAAAAAATACGACTTGCACTAGTAGTGTCTTCTTCAGTTAATTTGATATCTTTCCAACTTTCATCAATTGACAACTTATCCAGAGCAAATAAATGGCCAAAAAGCTTTCCTATATTGCGCAACGCATTGGTTTCGAACTGGTCAATATTCGAATAGTACTGCCCAAAGAGAGACACGAACACTTGGTGCCACTGCCGATTCCGACCACACAACTTTTCCCCAATTACCCCGTAGTACTTGGAATATGTTTTCTCTTGTGAACAGCATTTGACAAGCATGTCTCCCAAAACCTGGTCCTTGTTGTGCGATTCCAACCCCATGTTTAGCCGTAAGAGCTTGTGCACTGCCTCATCGGCCGACATGGACGACATTACGGTCAAGTATATAGTTTTCTGATGCGCCAAAAGATCTTGCTCAGTCATGTCTTTAATCACATAAGTTTCTTCCACTGGTTCTGGAAGCGGAAATGCATTCTGCTTCACCTGCAAGTACAGCTGTTCGTTCTCAATATAGTGCGCATCAAATTCAAAAGCATTGAGACTTGACAGCGCCAGTAATTTATCACCTAGCCCAATGGTATGTGTATTGCAATCTTCTTCTGGAACCAAGTCAAGCTCTGCTGTTATACTGGGGTACTTGTCAAACAGATCTCTTCTGGCATCAAACAACTTTTGTAATAATTGAACATTGGGAAACTCGCGAAATATCTCATGCAACCGACTGAATACTAAGTTCAACCCTGCAGGGCTGCTTTTACTAAGATGCTTCCCCACGATATACAACAACTCACAAGCCATTTCGATTAGGTCGCGACTAGGAGTCTCCAAAAACAACTGCAAAACCTCTAAAACAAATATCTCACTCAACACGCGCTGATTGACAATATTTCCAATAAAAATAAGGCTGGAAATACACAAAGGTTTATTATTCTCCAAATATCCCTTTCTGAACTGCAAAACCAACCTTTTGGAGAGTAACTCTCCAATTTCTGGAATCGAAACATTCAACGCAGCCACCACAGAAGCATAGAGTGGCGCCTTGGACGGGTTTCTCAACTGCGCTTTCATAATAGAGCGTACCAAAAGGCCTCTTCCTCTTAATAAGTTCACCTCATACAACTCGAGAACCACCTGCCGTACATTATTGGTGCTAACTCTATTCACCTGGTGTTTTATATTTCGCCTCATATTCAACCATTGCTTCCTTTGGTACTCGATACTTCCCTCCTCGTCTTTCGTAGCCACTGTAATTGCAGCATTGTCGTCTTTGCTGGCCATATCTGGTCTATAAAAGATAACAGATAAAACTACCGATTTCTTCAAATTGGCATCTCCATAAAAAAAGATTCAGGGCATCGCGTATTGCCACCCCATAAATGATTGCACTGATACGATCCACAGTGTTAAAGAGTCGAGATGTATTATATTCCAGATACTCTACAAAGCTGAGAGGTAATGTGGTGGAAGATCAACCAGTTTTAAAGAAGTACAGATCGAATGTACAGCTCAGGTTGCAAAACTTTTTGGAGACTGGTGTCGTTAATAAAAAGACCGCGTTTGAGGTTGAGCGTCAAAGGATCAAGCAGAAGCAAAAAGCAGATATCAAAAACCCAAAAAGCCAAGGATACTTGACAAAACGAGCACTTTTGATTTTGAAGGCAAAACATGATTCCAAAGTTTTCCAGGACAAGAATGGGAAACCCATTGATATACAGCAATTACAGGCATCGGACTTGAAAGTCGATTCCAACTTGTCGCTTGATATATTTCGGAATATAACAGCAATTCGAAAATACAACAATGGGAGAATCGATAAGAATTTGTTGTTTGTATTACTAGGCACTAATGAAAACCAGATTCGAGATCCGTTCTTAGTCACTGCAGATGTTTTTAAGTTATTGATGAGAGACAAGGATCCCATGCGTGCTACCTACTTGGTAAGAGAAGCTGGTCCAAATGGCCGTGTTGGTATGAATGCGATAACGCAGTGGTATTGTGAACAGGGAGATTCGAAAAATGCCATCAAGAGTTTTCATGATCGCAAAAAATGGAATATTGCGCCAAACAGCCACACCTACACTATCTTATTTGATGGCTTGGCCAAAGCTCATCAATGGGGTAAGGCTCTGGATTACTTATGTGATACTTGTATTTCAATATTCAAGTCTTTTCGAGAGAAATCAGCCACTGATGCATACGAAAACCTGGAAAAGTGCGAAATCAAGCACTTCAACGCACTTTTGAGTTTGGTGGTGAAAAACTTCGCAAATGACCAGACTAAGGCCTGGGAGTTGTTTAATGAGTTGATACCCAGCAAAAGCAAAGACTTACCGACTCTTGTTCCCAATATCCAAACCTTCACTATTCTCTTAAATGGTATTAAAGAGAATTACAAGGCAATTGCAAAAAAAATCGTGAGCAATGAAAGCATTAGCAATAGCGAGCGCTCGTTGAAGTTGTATGAGAACCATGCCAAGTTAGTTTCAACTGCAGAACTTGTTCTTCAGAAAGTGATGGCAAGTGCAATGCCTCCACTTCCCCCTACAAAAGAAGAAGCCAGTGCAAACCCTGCTGTTTTAACAGAATATAGGGAAAGAGCCAGAAGATTTCGTATAGATATTGATCCTACTTTCGCCTCAGTTTTTGTATCGTGCTATATTAATCAATGGAGTGGAACAGGAGCAAACGCACAATCTGGCTCGCATCCTCTTTACGCCAGCAGAGGCTTGGAATATTTAAGGATTTGGTGTCCTGAAATTGATGAAATGTTCAAATATATAGGCCAAATTGTTGGCCTCAACAAACCAGTTACCAGTCCAAATAAAGCAACCGGAAACGCCAGCGCTTTTCGCCTTGAGCGTGCTGTTGAGTTACATAGGAGCATACCAAATTCTAATACCGATGGCACAGATCTAGGTGAAATACTCCCAACAACAGTACTCTCCAAGGATTCATTAGACCCTCAAAAAATTAACCCATTGGTGTCATTTCCGCCTCCTGCGTTTTCCAAAAATAAAACGAGAGCTATATTTAGTGGTTCCAAAAAACCGTTGGTTGATTTTACTCGCCCAACTCAAGAGGATATGAGACTTTTATTACTTGATAAATCATTCAAAGACTCCAAGGGCAAATTTGGAAAAGCTCTTCCTGTTGGCTCAAAAATATCCAGAAATAAGAAAGAGTATGGTATTAATCGCTTTTTACTTAATCATGTTGTTGATGGATTACTTGCCTTAGGAAAGACTCACGAACTTTATTTAGCCACTTGGTATATTTTAAACAAATGGGGTGGGTTGCAGATCAGCTATAGCTCTTTTAATAATTACTGCAGAAAAGATGGCTCCATGGGTGGTGTTATAAGCGAGCTTAATTACCCCAAGTACATTTTGTCAGAGGAAGAAACTACGCAGCGCCAAGCACATGTAACAAAACCCAACAAGCTCCAGCATCCTTATGTGGAATCTATTGTGGATATCCAATTTATTGAGTCTTTATTTATCAAACTTTCTGAAAATTACAAGGCGCCTGTTAGCTCTATAAATGTTATAGTAGAGATTTTTGCAGCTCTTGTGAATCCCGATATTAACATTGCTGGCATATTGCGGCCACGGCAATCAACAATCAATTATGTATTTGGAACTTTTAGACGGGATTTCCAGCATTATCAGCAGAGTAACCATTTGGATCGCAAATCTAATTCAGTGCACGCTAAAGAAGTCAATTTCCGCTCTAAAACCATAACAAATGCCCAGTTGGAAAACTCTTTACTGTCCTTGGTTCGATTTACGGATAGTCTTTTGGTGTATGAGTTGCAAAATAGTGACAAGAGAAACTATATGCTTCCTAACACTTATATTTCGGAATACAATGATCTTGTCTTCAGGTTTCAAAATGGCGAATGGTTCGATGCTACGACAGACTCTCTTATTGCTCACCACAAGAAAATTATCAAGTCTGGTATTTTATTTTACAAACCAGTTGACTTGATTGACTGGAAGCAGGGCCACCGATACTCAATTAAGATTCTTCCGTCCTTGAAGTACGTCTATTCGCAACTTAAGAATACAGAAGGCTTAGATAAGGCTGATGTAAAATTATATGCCAAGCTCTTGTCTCTTTTTAAGTTGAAGCCTGCTGATAATTCTTTAGAAAAGCTCAGAAGTATTACAGAAGCAATCTACAAATGCATTTAAGTATTGATTGATACTTACAGTAAATTTGGTATTTGGCAGGTCAATTATAATTTACACAAAGGCTTATAAAAACATCAGAAGTTAACAACTTTACTGGTTTTTTCCAGTCAAATCTACTGCAAATACAATTCATCTTCAATATCTGCTAAAAATCTCTTTGGTAAAAAAGGAATTTATTACCGAAATTACATTTACATGGTTTCAAATTCCCAAGCAAACATTGCTGAAATGTCACAAAGGCTATAAAATCTTTCTGGTACATCAATATTAGCGATGAACATCCAATTCAGAGATCTTTTCTCTATACCTGGTCACCTTATAGAGATTGAGGGTCATCGTTAAGCTCAAATATGTTTAGTTCCTGTGTATAGTTTATCCATCTCTCTGAAATATATATAAGAGCCTAAATATTGGCCATATGGTTTATACGTCGTCAAGCCTCATGGTGTGTCCCTTGATTTATTTGGAAGATCCGATCAACCGCGAGTATACTGGATTTGTGGAAACAGTGATTCGCAGTAAGTTAAGTGCTGGTGTGTGTCGTATTGATGTCTTGATAAACCGGACTTTGGAAAATCTGGAACAGTTGGGCATAGTTTTATCAAAATACTATGCTGTGGTTAGACGGACTGCGGTAGAGTTGGACTATGACTACACTCTTGAAATAAATGTTTTATTTAACAAAAGTGTTGATGAACTTTCGCAGTTAGCGAGGATGTGGAAATTTGCATTTGTAGCCAATAAAGAGCAGCTTCCCATTTTATTGCCATCTGCAACTCTCACGAGGATGGGAGTTTTAACACCGGATGAAGCAGGTCAACATGGTCATATTCATCCACCTGGAAAGCGGTTCAGGTCTTCAGATACAGTTGCAGTGGGTGGTACTTTTGATCACATCCACGATGGCCATAAAATACTCTTATCTATGGCAGTATTTTTGGCAGGCAAAAAGCTTATTACCGGTATAACAGGACCTAAGCTACTTGCCAACAAGTCTTATGCTGAAGCTTTACAACTGTTTAGTAAACGCCAGAGTAGCGTGATAGAGTTTGTACTGTTGCTTCTGCCGTCTACAAACTTGGATACTTACGAGATAAATGATGTATGTGGACCCACCGGATACCTTATAAACATTGACTCACTCGTAGTAAGTCACGAATCTAGTAGAGGAGGAGCTTTTGTAAACAAGCACAGGAGAGAACAAGGATTTCCAGAATTGGAGATTGTGAGTATCGAGGTAATTGGCGATGATGGCCCCAATGAAGAGAATAATTGGAAGGGAAAACTCAGTTCTACGGAAATCAGGGAACAAGAAATTAAACGGTCAGAAACCATAAAGGTATAAGCGAAAAAGCTCCGGAGGTTTAGGAAATATATATGGCGAAACAAAACAAACAAATAAAAAACTAAAACAAGTTCAAAAGCAAAGCTTTAGCTGAAAATGCTCAAATAGCACTATAAAATTCTCAACTTTACTTAATTGAAATTCCCTTGTCATATTGGTTCTGGCGTTTTGGTGATCTGTCGGGATGGTCCAATGCAAGTGAAATAGCAGACTGCGATTTTCCTAGCTCATCAAAAAGGATGAGGTTGTCATTGCTATCAATATACGATCCCCTGTAAGTTCCTTCGGCGAGAGCGAATCTAATCTTTTCAAACGCCAGTACTCCTAATCCTAACCTATTTCTCAATCTCTCTTTAGTTTCACTAAACGGCTCTTCTGGGTATACGGGGAAGATAAACGGAACACTGTGGTGATAATTACTGTTCTTGTGAAAGTGGAAGGCAGGGATTATATTCAAACTTTTTGATAATGCCTGTGCTTTTTTAAATTCCTTCTTGACCTTTTCATCAGTGAGCTCGTCAACATCAACAGGATGCGTAGTATCAAACCGCTTTACCATATCATGGCTTGCCAAAATTTCTACCTCAATAGGGAAAACACCGGCATATATATCAATTCCATCACCGAGTGTATCAAGCGCTTTGTCAAACTTAATTAAATCGTAATAGGTATTATTAGTGCCGCCCCAAACTAGCAAATGCTTATGATCTTGAGCTGGAAGGTTTATTTTGGTCAACAACTTTTGTATCAAGTCTGATACCAAGCCATCCCGTGGCAAGAGCAAGTCATATACTTGGTATTGCAATAGACTAGTTAACCAATGCACCTTGAAGGACTTGAACTTTTCAAAATCACTCAACTTAATACTTAAAATTTCATATTCAAAAGAAATGATTTGGTTTACCGGCACCGGCTTTGGGAATATCTGATTCAAAAAATGGTGACTCTTTAATGGGTGGCGTGCACCATTGCTGGTAATAACAAATATTCTCAAATGTTCAGGGTCTACGTTTCCTTCCAATCTTGAAGCGATTTCTTGGGCAAGTTCGTTGTATGACGAGAGCGAAGAAATCCAAAAGTCAAGAGCCTTGCTTGTATCTTTTTCATTATCATCAACAAGCTCTTCTAACTCTGGCTTAGAAACGAAATCATCGTTTTGTTTGTCCACGACGTATGGAGTAACCGAAATGTGAATTCGAGTAAACAAAAACTTGTAGTACGCTACAAGACCATCGAAGCGTCCATTAGTTTTTGCTGCTAATTCTGCTGCATTGCAGACTTGTACAGATATAATATCACCATTGCTTAATTCATGTTTTTCAAACGTCAAAGTACCATCAATTTTATCAATTTTTGAAGGAGATAATTCCTCAAATAACTCAAGGTCTGTCTCTTCATCGAATCCTAAAAAGTTATTAATAGGTTTAATGATTGAGCTAACCAAAGAGCTTTTTGGAACCACAATATGAGTAAGTCCCCGCACAGCTTGTGAAACGGGATCAAAATATTTGATGAAAAGCATAATATTTGACGAGTATTCATAAATATCCGGAAGATCGCCTTCCACGGGTTCAGTGCCTATAAGGCTCATTTTGTGAGTAATAGAATCAAATTTGAAATCTATTGGATCAATTGTATTCATAGTCGACTTTTTATTAACATTGTGCATTTCTTTATTTGCCTCTTCAACAAAAAATACCATTTCATCATACCTTTTATTGAATGACTTTGAATACACGTTGTTAATGGAAGACTCTTGTAACTCGGGGAGAACTGGTGTGTCACAACGGTTGGTATGGTTATGACGATGACTTGTGACTACCAATCTGAACGGCCAATTAGTAGCATCAACATCATATCCCAATTCATGAGCTACCAATGGATAAAGCGATAAAAATGGATCCTCTTTTTTAACCTTAAGCGAGCGTGGTTCGGCGTCAGTACCAACTAAAGATTCATCAAAAAATTTCAAAACAGTGGGATCAAGTGCCAAATCAAATCCTTTATGTGACTGTATAGTTTTCCATGTTATAAGTTTTGCATTAGTATAATATAAAGCCTCCAGCTTGGCGCGTTCGGCACGAATGCGTTCTTGTTGTTCCAACTCAATTTGTTGTGGGATATTCTTAGGAATCAATGCATTGATTTCGTCTTCATTATCCGGTAGAATTTCGTCTAATTTCGATTCCCTATAGTACACCAACATATACGCGGATGTGACACGGCGAACCAAGTTTTCCTGTTGCTCTAGGCGTGACATAGAAGCAAATTCTTGTGGAGGTATTTCATTAGCCCCAAAGTTTTCGTCAAACACCTGAGTGTGAGTTACTTTCCATACCTTGTCATCATCAAATCTCATCCAAGACGAATTCTGTCCGGGTTTGATCATAGCATAATAGTGTCCATTAGAGATGCTACCTTGATGTACCAAAACCCCGTGCAATTTGTAAGTCCAGTTTTCTTGGTGCACCTCCGATGGCACATCCTCATCTAGATATGGCGCCAAGTCTATTCTCTCAGGAAACTGATAGAAATCATCAATTTTAACTAAATCATCAACCATAAAATCATATTCAAACCGCTTGAGTTGCAAATGTAATACTGGAGGAAACAGCTGAAATACCACTCCCTTTTTAGCATCTTGATATCCATATTCATCACCTGCCTGGTATTTATTTTCGCCATCAAGCATTTCTGTTTCAGTGTAATGTTTAAACGAATCTTCAAGGTTTGAACATCCCTTAACATTTAGCTGGATATCCCAGAAATCTTCTACCCGCGATGACTCGTAAGGGACATTGACACACTTTATATATGACTTCATTTTGCCAACAAATATATCATTGAGTCGCAGCAGAATATCCAGTCCCTTCATGGCAATTTCCAACTTGTCCATCAAGATTCTGTTTAGCTCTTGAACATCGTGCTGCGTAAAAGCATCAGAGGAGTCCCAACCAAAAGAATTTGTCAATTCCATAGTACCTACTGGTTCAGAGGAGGTTCCCAATAGATAAAATATGCGCTGTAATGCGCGTGGAACACCGCCTTCGGATTGAATTTGATATACCAAGCTTCTGAAATTTTTGGTAGTGTAGTAACTTTGTAAGAGCGAGTTCAAGTAACACGTAGCTCCCTGGTTGTTTAAACCAACGTAACCAGTCATCAGTTTGGAGTCGTAGTTTGCAAATGAATGCCATAGTACACCCGTACTAGAATCATCAATAACCTTTACATACGCAGTAATGTTAATCCTATTACTATCCAAAACAGGCTCCTTTGGTCGAGGAAGTTGCAATTGTCTCACATCTACCAACGCGGAAAAGCCCCAATCTGAATCTTGCGCCAGGAACCGATGCGAAGATACGCTTGGTAAGTTAGACTCTGGGTAGAGTGGATTCCATAATTGCAACGCAAACTGAGCACACACGTACCATGATGATGGCGCTTCCGCCGGTGGGTGTGGCTCCAAGTAGACTGAAACCATTCCCGATCCACCATTTCCACGAGGAAATAAGAGTATATTCCACTCGAAACCACCACAGCTAAACTTAGGCAGTCTTGCTTTATCTGGCAAATGCATCCAATCCTGAATCTCCCATACAAAATGTGTCTGATCGAGTACGGGGTAGTCGGCAACTGGCTTTAATAATCGTTCTGCAGTGTGGACAAAGTCATCAGCTGGTAATTGCCGCTTTTCCTCAACGATGATCAAGTCATCATCGTCCATGTCCAGCGAATCTGGTGTCATTGTAATACAGTATGTTGAAATCAAAATTAGCAAACTACGATCAATTATGTTTGGTTCATTTAGTATACAGTATTAGAGACCACGAGACAAGACACTATAAAAAGGTCCTAAAATAATGACAAAATCTCAAAAATAACATTTTATGAGTGAAAGATTGGCAATAATTATTGATGGATGAGCTTTCAATAGCAGAGATTGTATAGATGGGAACTTCGGTATGGCAACAGGTAAAATTGTGTTTTTCATAATTAAAATGGTGGTTTTACAAGTGGAATTAAATCCTTCTATATATTGAACTGAATTTCTCCAATATCAAATCAAACTGGCTCTTTTTACAGGTATATAAATTGATTAGATACATCAAGAGAAGTTTTGCTCATTTCAGTATCTTTATGAATAATTGAATTCGTTAAAACAATTCGAGGAATGAGGTATGGAAATCTAGAGGAGGTAAAGTGGTTCATAACACTAAGTAGAGGTATTTAACTGTAAATCATTTGAACTAATATTGCCAAAAGTTCATGCAAACAATTTATCAAGTTAGTCTGTATTAAATATATTAAAAAGGATTGAATATTTTTTTAAAATGTTCTATTTGGCTATATTATTAAATATTACAGCGTTGAGTATAATTGGAGAGATTTTTACTTTAAAGTTCCTATAACTGAATATTCATACTAACTCGGTATGGCTATTTGATAAATACTATCAATCATGTTTTAATTTTAAAAATTCAAATCGTGGATAAATAAAGGTATATAAGAATAGCCTCAAAATTTAAGTTCTTGCATAGTTTACAATCTAGTCAGTTTAATTGTCTAGTGGTATAAATACATAATATATCAGTAAATCGAGCTAATCGAAAAGGGCTTTTATATAAGAAATAACCTTTGGCATCAGTATCTCTTTAATTATATGTTATGACATATTAACGAAATCAACACAAATATAAATCATGTACGAAGTATTTTTATTCAGTCCAACTCAAAGTAAATTTTATACAAATACTGACATCAAAACACCACTTTAAATCAGAATGGTAGTTTTTAGTGATGTTTATCAATGAAAAGAAAAACTTTAGGAGTCCAAGTAAAATGTTTTTGCATTCCACAAAAGTGTAAATCTCAGATCAATCAAGAGATCTATTGCAAATACTGATTAGTTTAAAAAAGAGAGTATAAATCTAGTTTATAATTAGCAGAGAAACAATATAAACTAATACTTTGTTAGGAAGAAATACTTTAAATCACTATCATTTTAGTTTGTTTCATGACAGCATATTGTTTTTGGAATAAAATTCATGAAAATTTTAAAAATTATACACATTTGGGGTGAGACTCAATGAGAAGTATGAGGAAACTTAAATTAAACTAATATGGTTGAAAAACCTATAAGTTTTATTTATGTATATACTTAATCAAACCATTAATAAATAGATAAATCTTGAATCATTAGCTCCTGCAAAGTACTTAAAAGTATGTACAATTTGAAAAGCGTATTTTCATCAAAGTATCTATTACAATTGACCTATATGTATAAAAAATGATATTGCTGTTAACATGTAGCGATATTCCACATTCAAGATGGATCCATTTATTTTGTTGATTTTACAGATTTATTGAATCTTGAAGATATTTGATAATTTGTTGAGGTTTGATTTGTTTTAATTTTTTGCAACATTTTAGTTTTGCAACATTATAAAATATTGCCACTTTTCTTTCACACTTGTTTTAAATGATTGAAACTATTAGATGTTTTGGCCATCAGATAGTAAGGTTTATCATGGGATAGTAACTATATGTTGGCAATAAGAGGCTCTACATTATATTGAGAGAATATGATAAGGCGTAAACAATGGCAAATGTCAAATGTCCATTAAACGTTTTGGGAAAGGGGTGATGAATAATGCTATTAAAGAAAACATGCGAAAGAGAAAGTAAAACTGAGGGTTAGTGCTAATGAATGTGTTACTTTAGAAAGTACATAAATGGGGTTAGAAAGAATATGAATGGGTAGTGGCAATTGGGGGATAGTAAGAGCGGTTAAGAGCGGTTAATAATAATAATAAAGAGTTATACGCAAAGCTAAATAGTAATGGATTTGAGTTGTGATAACATTTAAAAAATAACTTTAATAACCAGGGACGATTGAGCATAAAATGTATGGGTTGCCGTTTTGAGATACTGAAAGTGATGTGTTTTAATGAAAAAAGAATTTCTGCTTCATTTAATCAAGGAATGAAAACTGAATTTGCAGAATAGTAAGTAAATACTATGAAAGTTTCATGAATGCCAAGGAAATACAGCCCAGTCTTTAGGAATTCAAGTAAGGAAAGTTAAATCTTTTATAATACTAAGCTGATCCAGTTGGATCTTCAACAGAATTAACGAAGTGCTGCTAATTATAAAAATAATCACTACCTACTAACCTTAAAATTACAGCGAATGAATTTCGACAGTCTCCAATCGCATTTCGCCAATACTAGAAAGAGACAAAAAACCATCCTAGCAGGAAAGATAATGAATAAAAAAGGCTTTCATTTTCAACCATCCAATATCAATCGTTTTGATATCCAACACTAATTGAGTTTTGGCTACTAGAATTACTTTTTTTTGGCTCATCATTACACCAACATCCTCAGAAAAGTTATTACACAAAAGACAACTGTGGAACACAAGAATAAAACAATAGAGCATTTTAAGAATATGCAAATAATAACACACTAACCCTGTTTAAGTGCCTTTAATGCCTTATCCTGCCCTTTCCCCCTTTTAATCTTACCATGTATCACTCGCCACTCCTGTTTCAGATACCTAGGACCTTTCGCTATTTTCAATTTTGATTACCAGGATATTCAACATTCAATAATTCCGAATCTAAACACTGTTCAGATCATGCATTCCCCTAAATCCGGAGTAGAGTTGAGTGGTTAGAGACACAGTAATATTGCAAGATCCAGATTCTACTTGCTTCCTCCATTCTTCGGTCTTATTTTTCCATCGCACTATGACACTCATCAGCTTTACGACACCTTCATCACAGTGTTCCAGGCCATCCTGTAAGTATTCATTTCAGTAAATATACCCCCTTGGCACGATCCATTTCGTTGCTTTTGCGTGCAGAGCTCATATCTGGATACCACCAAAAATGGGTTTTTTGGTATTTTTTTGACATTTTCGCTCAAGATATGTTCTTTTTAGTATTTTCCCATTTGATTGTTTACTAAGTATTATATGCAGCAGGCCGCATTGGGATTTTTTCTGATGGAATCATATCATGGTCGCAAACGTTTGTT
The DNA here is from genome assembly GCA_001599155.1 of Wickerhamia fluorescens. NCBI lineage: Eukaryota > Fungi > Ascomycota > Pichiomycetes > Serinales > Debaryomycetaceae > Wickerhamia > Wickerhamia fluorescens. The sequence continues at coordinate 239,433 of BCGE01000008.1, read as the reverse complement.
GTTAAGGTTTTCAAGGCACTGCAAACCAGACGAGATGTGCCATAGGGACAATGTTCTAAAGGAACAGACCAAGAGATGGGTTGATGAAACAGAGATCAAAAAAGAGCCAAACCAATGAAACGAGAAAGAACAAAGCGATATACTGAACCCATGCGTGTAAAGTAAACGCGAAATTTTTGTTTATTTTTGTATGGGATCGCCTGCAAAATGGCTTCCTTCGCAGCCTACACGGGTTGCCGAGGCTCGCCATATATTTACTTTTCCGCTTTCGCTCGAACTTTTACTTAAAAGTCAAGGCATTCCCGCTGAATTATTAAAACAATATAGCACCCACACTCCTTCTTACCCAACTTTCGCTATAACCATGTTGTTCCGTTCTTTATTATCTGCCTCGCTCGCAGCCACTGCAATCGCAGCTCCCTTGGAGCAGCACCAACACCACCAGCACCAAGCTCGTGAGATCAAGTACGTAACCAAGACCGTTGTTGTTGGTGGTAACGGTGCCTCTCCTTCTGAGGCCACCAAGGCTGTTTCTGAGGTTGTTGTTCCCAGTGGCGTTAGCGATGTCGCTTCTTCTCTTGCCAAGACCTCTTCTGCCGAAGCCACCTCCGCTGCTTCCAACGTCCCTGAACCAAGCACTGGTGTTTCTTCCGGTGGTGCTCTTGGTGTTGTCTACTCTCCTTACTCCGCCAGTGGTAACTGCAAGTCTCTCGACGAGGTTAAGTCTGACTTTGAAAAGCTTTCTGGTTACGATGTCATCAGAATCTACGGTGTTGACTGCAGCCAAGTTGAGAATGTGTTGCAGGCCAAGCTGTCTAGCCAAAAGCTTATTGCTGGTATTTACGACTGTGCCAACTTGGACCTGGGTATCCTGTCCTTAGCTGCTTCCGTTAAGAAGTACGGTTCTTGGTCTGATATCCACTCTGTTTCCATTGGTAACGAGTTGGTTAACTCTGGCCAGGCTACCCCCGACAAGGTTGGTGGTTATGTTTCCAGTGCCCGCTCCCAGTTGAAGGCAGCTGGCTACAACGGTCCTGTTGTTGCCGTTGATACATTTATTGCTGTTTTGAACAACCCTCTGTTGTGTGAGTACAGTGACTACATTGCCATCAACGCCCATGCTTTCTTTGACTCTACTCAGGAAGCTCTGAACGCTGGTGAATGGGCTTTGTCAACTTTGCAGTCCGTCAGTTCTGTTTGCGGTAACACTAAGAAGGTTGTTATTACTGAGCTGGGCTGGCCCCACCAGGGTCTGGCCAACGGAAAGGCTGTTCCTTCCAAGGAGAACCAAAAGAAGGCTATCGAATCCTTGAAGCTGAGCTGCGGTGATGCTGTTATTTTGTTTACTGCTTTCGATGACCTTTGGAAGAGTGACTCTGGTGCTACTTTTGGCGCTGAGAAGTACTGGGGTTTCCTTTAAGCTGACCCGCAGTTAATGTGGTCTTGATTAGACAGCATCCCACGAGCGAGGCATTATCAGTCACAAAAAATTTTTTGAATACTTTTTAATATTATTATAATGCGCGGTTCAAAATTTTTTTTGGTGTATGAGCAACGCGAGTTGATACCATTTTCAATGAATGAAAAGAGGTGATTTTCAGTATTTCGCGAAATGTGAATTCATGGCATTAGCGATATATCACAATGCATATTGCATGTGTGAATCTGCTATTAACCTTGTCATGCCTTCCAATTCTATATATATTTTAGCCATTTTCTCCTTACATTGTCTGATGTTTCAGTCTTGTCCATATATCAAATCTAACAATACTTATGTTTACCTATCGACTTTTTGCGTAATTGAAGTGAGCAAAATTGACTTAAGCCAAGTGTTTTATTAGTTTATGTCAGGTTTGTTTACTATTAACCTTTATACATTTTCCATGGCAAAGCAATTTCAACGTTTGTTGATACAACCCCATTTGTTTTGGTTCCCCATCTCATCGTTCAAGTTGATGTTTTGAGAATCAAGAGATTGCGGGTTGCGCCATCGAATGGTTAATTTTGAAGAAGTTGCTGTTTACATTTCATGAAATGATAAACAAGAAATAGTAAACAAGAAATGGTAAACAAGAAATGGTAAACAAGAAATGATAAATAAGAAATGATAAATAAGAAATCACTACGCCTGATAAAAACTATAATATACATACTCATGCAATTGGTTCATCTTCGTGTATGGACTTGGTAGTGCTGAATTATGATTAACAAAATGGCTTTGCTTTTTGTCAAGGCAGTCTTGGGAATGGACGTGTTACCAAACTGATTAGAATGTAAACATTGGTGAATCAGATAAATATGTTTGGTAAAGGAAAAGCATTGTAAGATAAATTAAATATGCGGTAGTGAATACTATCTTTGTTGCTATCAGAATAGTAGCGGCAGTTTACGCTGAACAATGTTGATATTTGAACATTGCGATAGTAGTATATAATGGATTGAAAATACTGGAGTCTCACAACGGGATTAGGAACAATTATTGCGGCGTTACCTTATTCAGCAGCAAGAGCGCTAACTACTCAAAAATTTATCTATTTCATCTTTGTAGTAAAACAGCTTTACGATTGTGTTGGCACAACCATTACTTGTACCATATCTTTTTAAAAGCGCTGTCTTCAATACCACTATCCTCTTTATTAAAATCCATATTGCCATTCTTATCCCACCACGGTATCCGAGTGTACCCTAATAAAAATACATACACTACTCTCTATCCAACAACAGTTTTTGTATAGTAGTAATGTTACGGAGCTTTGGATCCAAAGTCTAGCCTAAAAGAGCTTTATCAATGTTAAATGATAATCAAAGCACGAAAGCCAGTCCCAATAATCTCTATGTCAGTAAACACTACAAACAATAATACTGACTAGAAATTTTTTATACATCACTAACTATACTATTTTCAATTGGTAATCCCTAATACCTCTAATAATACTAACCTCTATTCGAAATTGTATTCGCTATCTAGAAGGTATGCTCCACTCATTTTAATATTGTACATCCACTAAACCTGCGAGTGTGCGAGTTTTTGGCGAGCCATTTCCGCTATAAACATTTTGCGATCCTCAATTTGGTTCTGGCTGTGCACCTTGATTAATTGAGGCTCATCCGCAGTTCCCAACATCAGATCGTGTTTTGGGCACCATATACCAGGGTGATCCTCAATGCTCAGCAATTCATATAATGAAGTTGCATCCTTGTTGCGCTTTAAATCCTCCACGAAACGGCCTAAGAATATCTCATAGAAAACAGGAATTGTCTCAAGAACAGCGCCAGTACAATATAAGCTATGCGATACCAATGGCTCTTTGAAACCCAAATCGCCAAACCCTTCGTACAAATCAATCACATCGCGAGCGGAATCAAGAATTTGCCTTATTTTGTAGAACAACAGGTCTTTGCGCACAAAGAGGTCATGGGCGTTACTGTCAAACAAATCTGTGAAAATCAGGTCGCGATCCATATACTCAACCACCAACTCAACTGCTTGGGAATCCTCGTATGCTGGTTCAGGCGCAGCAGGGGCCTCTTCTTCCTCTACAGCCACGTTGGCTGCAACTGCAGTAGCTACGGCAGTCTCAGCAGGCAAATCTTGCTCTAATTTAGGCATTTCATGTGAACGTTCCAACAAAGCATCATCAATATTGGAGCTCTTGGTCTCACCGATTTCTTCATCTAAGGCTGGTTCATGCTCCGGTGCTCTGCGGTGACGTCCTTCATTCAAGATCGCCTTGACAGCCTGGCGCTTGTGTTGAAGATCATCCACACGTTTGAGAGGAGATGGAACCACACCTGTCTTGCAACAATTTTCGTAGTATTCAATATACTCAGTAATGGTTCCGGCAGTAAAGTGCTTACGGTAACGGTCACGCCACGAATGAAGAGGATGTCCCGAGTTCTTCTTTTGCATTTGTGAGAAGAAAGAATATGGAAGAGCAAACTTGGCTGGGTCTTGACCCTGGTCGTTCAAGTCAATCTTTCGCTCAAGCAAAAAGTCTCGAGCCAGAACGCACATCAAATAGTCATCTTCTGGGGTAAATTTATTCTTCAATGTACTAGGGAACTCACTCGGTCCTAAACGAATAAGTTGACCAGTATGATCGCGTTCAGGCTTTCCACGAGAGTCCACTTTGTAGACGTATTCCAAGCGGCTTTCCAAGTGTTTGCGGAATCTGCTACGAATTGAATTGCCCGTGTGGCCGCGAAGCATATCCTCTGTAGCCAATTCAGCAAAAAACCGATGGCTGTGGCGGAGATGTGGGTGTAAACGAACCTGCTTCAAGATAAACTCGTCCTTCTCTGGATTGTAGCGATAATGAGTACGAGATGAGCCAGAGGAAGGAAGAGGTTGTTGCTGTTGCTGTTGTTGCTGTTGCTGCTGCTGTTGCTGCTGTTGCTGAATTGAGTTAGTCTCCAGGATTGTACCTACTGCGGCAGCGGCGGCGGCTGCCGCAGCAGCAGCATCCATAGCCTGGTGATGAGACAAGAGCTGCTGTTGCTGATGCTGCTGTGCCAATGCATGCTGCTGATGCAAAGCAAAATTCTGAGCCTGCTCCTGAGCAAGAGCTTCCATCTGCTCCATAGCTCGTCCTCGATTACGCATTCTTTCCTCTGCAACAGGGTCTGCCAAGTATCTGAACGGCAACATCGTTACCAACTGTCCTTGACGTTGCGATTCATACAAAAACTCTCCCACCAAGCCAGTTTTCCCTGGAATAGGGTCCGTAGTGAGTAGCATCACCTCACTAGGCTCTGTAGGCTCTTTGGCAGCGAGCAATCCGCCATTATTCAGAATAAAGTGCTGGTACTTGTTGTAGTGTGGATCCGATGGCGGTACGTAAAAGATTAGCGGACGGCCGTCGCTTGTACTCAATAGCTTCCTTTGTTGGTCCTGCTGGTACGGCTCTTGTTGTTGAAGAAGGTGTGACTGTTGGGCACGTCCATCGTGCTCATCGTATGCTACTGTCTGATAACTCATGGTAGTGGACCATGAAGATTGGATGTTTGAAATGTTTGGATGTTTTCATTGAATCAGAATGATGGGAAAATCCGGTGAAACGAAGAAAGTTGGCTGGAGGAAGGTTTTGAACGGCATAAATTGTATAGAATGTAGGCTAATTACTTTGAGAATGATGGTGGTGATTGAATGGTGCAAATCTGGAGAAAAATGGATAGAAATTGAATAAGTTAGGGATAAAACCGTTGTAGGATGGTGTCAAAATGGTGGTATTAAAGCCTTAAAAGGTTAATAAACGATAGAAATGAGAGGGAAGGTCACAGTTATGGTACCAGTGTGAAATTCCAGTGCTTGATCGAAAGTTTGGTTAAGAAATGTGGACTGGTAGTCCAAATATAAGTAGCTTTCTTAAGAAAAAGAATAGCCAAGGGAATGATGGGTATAACGAGATGGGTGAGCATAATGAGCATAATGAGCATAATGAGTATAATAAGAAAGACTAGATAATGCAATATGAAGAGCTATAGGTGTATACTTTAATTGTTAAATAGTTTCGTGATTAGAATAAGCCCCCAGTAAAAATTAGTACCAGCTACAACGATTTTGCTGGTACCAGACAGAACAAACGATTTATGAGCACTGCTTCCATTAGACCTTTGTTGGATTTATTTAATTAAAATAGGTTGCCATAAGAGTATGCCAAGTGCTTATGGACTGCAGTATCTTGAAAACAGACTAGCTATTATAACAAAGATAATTTAGGGTCCGCAAGACGATTCATAACTATAAGATTGATATAACCACAAGGACGGCAATGGGTATATAAATGAAGATGTAAATATATGAAGGAATATAAATGAATAAGTTGCGGACAGACTAAAAGTTGAAAGACTACAAAGAAGATTACCAAGTGGCCCAAAAGGCCGAGTATTCAGTACATCAAAGAAAATAGGGAAACTCTGACAGATAATGAAATACTGAAGGCTAAGTTTTTGTCTACTAGCATTAAGAATTGTACTGTAAGACTATATACGAAAATATGAAAAAGGACTCGCAAAGACTAGTAAATGTTACCGGAAAGCACAGCAGCGGGCATCTATACTGCGAATTATGAAGATCCCTCCAATAACGGCTATTTGTTAGGCTAAAAGAAGAGTGAGTTTAAGTATGTGCGGCTACTTTTAATTCTCGCAGTTCGGATCCCAAGCTCTAGATGTTCAATCACTCAGTATCTCTTCAGAGCATATTAAATGCTTTGGGTTAACCCATCTTTTGAATATGATTACAGAATTTCATTCACAATACACGGCATCGTTTTCAATTATAAAAGCCAACCAAATATGAACTTGCAATTATTGATATAGTAAGCCTATAAAGAAAGAGCTTGTTATTAAATATCAAAATTTGTCAACTGTCTCAACTAACTACCAGTATATCTATCTTTTATAATATTAATCTTTTATTCGTTTTCATCATTACTTATCCTTATTGACAGTCGTCATTTCGATACCTAAAAGGTGTGATTCGAATTATGCGCAATTACCCAAGAGAACCTATTGTATTATATCTTCAAGACTAAAATTAAGCACAGAAATACACTACAATCATCAACTTGGTACAGCTTAGATGCGTAGACTACAAAGCGCATCGTTAGGAAAACAGCAAGCTCGTCATTACCTTTAATAATAGCAAGCTTGTAGTTACCTTTAAAAATAGCATTTATAGCCTCTGTCAAGCCCTAATATAAATACCATTTCCAACTGATGCCCTTAAGTGTTGGATTGCAAAAAATATATTCAGAAACACTGCACTAGTAGGTATTTATCGTTGAAGAGTTGCAACATGTACTTTCTAATGAGTGGCTGGGTTCAACGTAAGACATCCGCCAGGCGAGTAAACAAAATGGCCAAAACCACTTTTCAATATCCCCACCTTTAAGATCTGGTATCCAGTAATTTTTAAAGTATCAATAGGATCGGAGCATCAAAGAATATTGAGGATGCGTATATTTAAGAAGGCTTTATCAAAGCATCAGTAGAGTTCAATCGACTTCGCTGAACTTTATTGGAGCTGATCGAGCTTCACTGAAATCCATTAAACTTCACTGAGGCTCGTTAAACTCCTCTAAACTCCACTGAAATCCATTCATTTTCATCGTTCTAACAAGCCACCTCCAATTTCCAGTTCTACTGTAAACTTAAAAACGACCTAGACACACTCCGACCAAATGAACTACCTGCTATTCGGGTTAGCCTAAACCAAGTACTCTCCAACAAGACCAATGAGTCCTAAACTAAAACTGACACCGGCAATAGCGCTTCCAGCGAGATACACATCTCTGATGTGATCCAAGTCACGAACAAGTTCCTTGCGTGTTAAAGAGAGCTCTGCTTCATCCTCAACCAGCGCTGTAGGCGACGCGCTTGGCGTCGGAGCAACAGAAGTAGCACTGCTGGATGAACCAGAGATGTTAACATACAGAGAGTCTAACTCAGGCTGCTGCTGCTGCTGCTGCTGCTGCTGCTGCTGAGAAACACTTTTTTCTCTACCCAAGTCAGAAGGCGACTGCTTCCTGTCCTTCAATACATTCTGAACCTGTTTGTGAGCACCGTAGTGCATTCCCAAGATGGAAAGAGGTGATCCCAACGCTGCGTAAACCAAGTAAGGATGTTTAGAGCCTGCAGCCGCGTAGCGGTAAGCCGAGAAGAGCAACACTGACGACACTGTTCCCAAGAAGCCAGATGCTTTACGCGTCTGGTTCACTAAAGAAACAGCCTTGTCATGCTCAACAGTCAGCGATTCGTTCGCCAAGATAGCTCTGGTCAATTCGGGGATCGCGTAAAGAGCCCTATGAGCTAATGCAGTGCTAAGAAGCCCCAAAGATACAACTCCAATACTTTTAATAGCCGTGATACACAGACTTGTCATGGTTCAATGATGGTAATTAGTGGCAAATGAAATGTTGCTTCAAAAAATTTACAAATATTAAGAACAACCACCAAATGAGAGAATGGCGGCATGGTCAAAGCAGTGACGTCAGGAGAGTTTATATAAGAAGCCAGGTAGTTTACGGAGATGTTGTTATAGAAGTTATGTTATAGAAGTTGTGTTGTAGAAGAGACAGTAGAAATAGTGTTTTACAGGATTCGACGAGTGATAGCGGCGGAAATGCGTTGAACTGACGGAACGGTGATGTAAAGTGCTATATGTTAAGTGTTGCATGGGTGATCGTTGCATGTGTGATTCTAGCGGTGATTATATTAACATTTGAGTAAGCATAATGATGTGATTAAATGTTTGAAAAGAGCCAACTTATCAACGTGAATATCAAGTGATGAGGCTATCAATTGATGAGAGTATTAATTCATAAGAGTATTAACTGACGAGGGTGCAGTAAAAGCAGTAACAGTAGTTTGATCAAAAAATAGGGTATAGGTGACTCTAGCGTAAGAGTAAAATATTTACCATGTTAGTAGGGTGATACAGTATGAGAGGGTGGAATATCGGCGGTTTGATGGTAATGAAGAAGGTACGATAATGGAGATGATATGACAGTGGAGATGATATGACAGTGGAGATGATACAATAGCGGAGATGTTCGATGTTATAAATAACATCTTTATAATATCAACAAGCTGCTAACATTATCTCAGCCATCATTTTGAAACACAACTCAATAGTCCATTTAAACCAACACTTTCTCAATGATATGGTATTTCGGTGTTTTGGTTGAATGTTTGGGGAACCATTATTGTTATCAATAGCCAATTAGTTCCAGGCAGAGTTTGCTAGTCAAGCAAATATCAATCAGAGTTTGAATATCAATTTATCCAATAATTCCATGTGCCAATATATTATGACATCGCTGGAATTGGTGCTTTAGCGATACACCAACATGTTTATGACTTTAAACATTATTGGTCAAGTTCAACAGCGTAATGTAATGTTAATAAAACAGTGTGTTAATTTGGTTCTCTGATATCAACCAAAACGCTTATTATTGTATAAATAGATATTCCAGTAATTTCATCACCAATGGTGACATTCATAATAAATAGAAGTGAAAAGTATCGACGATATCTTTATTTTAATAATATCAATGAGCTAAATATCAATGAAATCATAATCATTAACATATCGTGACAATTAACATATCATAATCATTATCAGTATTATATCTCTTTCGCAATAATCACTCTGCTGCCCAGGGTTTACCAGATGAACCCAGCCAATTTTAAAATCCAGTACCCAATTGGTGTACCTTCTTACACCACTCAAATGTTATTACTTTAACCACAGAGGAACGCATCTAGGGTTCATTTTTACCAAGTCAATATCAAAGCCTTCAATCAACAATTCTACTAGGATTCTGCCACGAGAACCTGTAAATCGACGGTACTCTTCCAGTACACTGGCGAGGTTCCAGCCTTGAAGCCGCCGGAGACACCCAATTACAGTGCCTGTGCGGTGTCTGCCCATTCCACAGCACACCAAGAGAGGATGGTTGTTGCTGTCAGCTATCAACTCGAGCGCCTTCTTAATAGTACCCTCGTTCAAAGAGTCCCAGGGATTAAGAGGCGGTATAGCCAGCGTATGGCCTCCACCAGACGAGTTGAATTCACTGGTTATACCCACAAACTCGATATGAATGTCTCTGTCCTGACAAAACTCCAAGAAGTCGTCCTGAGGCTCTTCACTAGCAAGCCATAGAATTGTCTTGAGTCCCAAATCCTGAAGAAAGGCTTGGTTGATTATAGAGGGCTGTCCCAGTCGGTACAACTGTCGCTCAACTGGACAGAAGTTGAGTGGTGGAATAATGCGAAGCGACGGTGGTCTATTTATCTTCCGAAGAGATTTGCAATGGTGGTCTTGATTGTTTTCGAAGTGTTGGTTCCATTGGCTTTTCAGATTTGGGGGATTCAGGTGGTCTTGTTGATTCAGATGATTCCGTTGAAATTGCTCATTTTCCTGATTCTTTTGGTCTTCTTGGTTCTCTTCGCTTTCCTGAATCTGCTTGCTCTGCTGACTCTGATCGTTTCCCTTACTTAGACGCTCCTCGCCGTAGTTCTTCTCTTGTTCATCATTAGCAACCTGTTGTTGCAGTTGCCGAGCTTCCTGGGCCGCTAGCGCTTCCAGGAAAGCTACCACCCCATTCTTGTCGTCTGGTCTATCCATTGTGTCTATAGCAGGCTGTTTTTCGATGACACAACCGTCTGTAGTGCCCTTTGTAGCCATCAGAGGTTCCACCGTTCTGTCTGATTCAAGACTTTTTGAAAATTTCAATCGGTACCAACCCGACACGTACACTACGACTTCTTTGCCAATGCCTAAGACAGACATTCTGATTAAAAAAGCCCAAGCTGCCACGCTGGTAAGCTCAACCACACTGCCGGCAAGTGCTAAAAGCTCGTCCTTAGCGTCTGCACCGGTTGTTGCCTCTTCATCGTTAAACGATGTCATGGAAGCGATTCAGACGACATACGCAGACTACCAGAAGTCGCTCACTCCACGTCTTAAGGTATTGGACGCTTTTTTGCTCTTCCTTGTGGCTCTCGGCGTGTTGCAGTTTGTGTATGTGTTGTTGGTTGGGGATTTTCCTTTCAATGCGTTCTTGGGAGGGTTCATTAGCTGTGTTGGCCAGTTTGTGTTGACAGTGAGCTTGCGGTTGCAGATCAAACAGGAGGCCACCAGTAGCTTCAAGATATCGCCAGAACATGCATTTGGAGACTTTGTATTTGCCAGTTTGATATTGCACTTTGTGGTGTACCATTTTATCAATTGAGAGCGATTTAGTTGTGTAATGGGTTAGCAAGGGAATGATTGAGTAGGGAAGATAGTTTATTAGTGGAGTGAACGAGAGAGTGGTGAAATGAGTGAAATAATTGGCTAATTGAGTGAAGTAATTGGCTAATTGAGTGGAATGGTTGGTTATTTGAGTGGAGTAGTTGGTTATTTGAGTGAAGTAGTTGGTTATTTGAGTGAAGTAGTTGGTTATTTGAGTGAAATACATTATATTACAAATATACTTGGATTTATACAACTGTTGTTTATAAGAATGCGAAAAGTCATCATTTTGATCGTCATGATCGACCCTTTTCACTACGGAGCTAATAGGGCTTCGCACGAGCCAATGTCAATAAATAAGTTAAGCAGTTGCGTAGATAAGCACATGGCCTATACAATTGATTCATCTGACCAATATGAAGGTTTTTTACTCGTTGAATATGATTGATATTTCAGTTGAGAAGTGTATTTATAGAGTCTGATAAGTCTAAAAGCCAGCTAGATGTATTACAGTTTGATGACTTATTAGAGTCTAATGATATATCACACTCAATCATGTTGTAGTCAGTTGGATTGTTCATGGGTTGTACTTAGGTGGTATGATACACCTGGTTTTTGCCAGTAGTAAATATATAGCTAGCTACAGCGTGTTGTAGGTGGTTATTATCGACTACGCTTGACGGAAACCTTTTAGGTTCTAGTTCTTAAGTTCCGTTTGTCAGTCACAATGACAGAACTTCTCTTAATTATTGCTATTAGTTGATGGAAAGAGCTAGTGACTGACTTTAAGTAACCAGTGTTAATTGTAACCGGGAAAAGCTTATAAAGGTTATAACTATATGACATTATGATTAACATATTATCGCCAGTAACATATTTTCCTTAATCCATACCACCTATTACCGCTATTAAAAGCTCCTTTGCATATATCAATCGTCAATCATCAATTGCCACCATTAACACTTCCTCTCAGCACGTACCTTTTCAAGCGAAGCCAGATTTGTTAGCATTTAGTTTCAAACTAATTATTCTCTTTAGCTTTCAACTAAACCTTTCCGCATACCATATGTAACTATTCATAGTCAGATTTACTCAATTACAGCCAGAAACACCCATTTATTCTTAATAGTGCATAATGCTTAATAACTATAATGAATCAATGCAATTTGTAGTTCAATTGTAATAATTTGCAATTATCTATTGCCATTTAGCGCTATTTATAACTATCCATCATCACCTACTATGAGCCACTCTTTCCTGGTGGTTTATAGCTATCAACGCCATCTTTTGAATAATCTCACCATTCATAATGAACTATAGGCATTTCCTATGACAATTGGCTACTCTTCAGGACAGAGTATAGCTTTTTGTAATCAAAAATCAGCCACAACAGATCTTCTAATAGCCGTAGTCTTCATTTATAACCACCGGTGGTTGAGCAAATAACAATATCACACTACACCGTGGCCAATTTTCAATCGGTTTTGATACAAACTTGCCACCCGTTACAACTTATTAGACTAGACAACAACACAACACCCGGACTTTTCTTTAGTACCTCCCAGGCTTTGTTGCTGCCGTGCCGTAGAAGAGCGAGCATTGGCGCCATTGGCGGGCTGCAGCGCTGCTGACGCCAGGTTGCCAGTTTCGGCGCCGGGTCCATTGGTTTGGCTAGTATGGTTCCCTAATGCTGAGCTAGTCTGCACTGTAGCCGAGTTGCTAACAGCAGCACCAGAAACCCCAGATCTCGAAGCTGCCGCCGTAGTCGCAGCAGCACTACCTGCCAAAGCACCCGCGGTCGCGTTCGCGGAGTTTACACCATTGTCGGTAGCGTCGCGCATGCCATTGACGTTTCCCAATGCCTCCGAGCCAGATTCATCACCAAGCGCGTTATTATCACGTACCAGTCTTACAAGCGAGTAGAATGCTTCTTCGACGTTAATACGCTGCTTAGCACTGGTTTCCAAGAACTGACACCCAAACGAACGCGCCACCAGCAACCCCTCGTCGTAGCTGACCAGTCTCTCAGCTTCCAAGTCACACTTGTTTCCCACAACAAGCACAGGAACACGGTCTGTGTCCTTCACCCTCAATATCTGCTCATAGAACGTGTGTAACTCTTCCAACGAGTGGCGCAGATTGATTGAATATACCAACAAAAACCCTTCTCCTGTGCGCATATATTGCTCACGCATAGCACTATACTCCTCTTGCCCAGCGGTATCAAGCACATCCAAGAGAACCTGCTCGCCGTCAACCGCGCACTGCTTGCGATACGAGTCCTCAATAGTTGGATCATACTCATCCACAAAATGGCTTTGGATGAGTTGAATGGTAAGAGCCGACTTACCGACACCACCGCCACCTACGACAACTAATTTATACTCCTTCATCATTGTTGCTGGCTGATTGGAGTACTGGCCCAGGCTTAACATTCCTATCGTTGTTGAAGTCACTCCACTGAACCGGTAACAGGCCAAAAAAAATTCTGGTGCGCGGCTGGGGACTCGGACGCTACCAGATGATAAAAGCACCGCCGGGTCATTTGGGCATTGAGAGACATTTTTGGTGAGAAACAGTTGGGTAAAGACGCTTTATGCGCAGATGAATACTGGAGTACTCAAACACAGAGAAAAGCGGGTCCAAAGAGACAAAAATGGGCGAAAATGGGTAATAATTGATAAAACAGAGGGAAATGGGTGCAAATATGCTTCCAGAGGGAATGTTGGCGAGTAAACTCTTAGGGAAGCAGAAAGGGCTGAGTTTGGATTGCTAAAGAGTCAGTTATGGAGAGAAAGACTTTTGATAAGAGTATTAGGCGAAAGGTAAGAAGATAGGTATACTGAAATACAGCTGCAATGCTAAACAAGTACTGTATTTGAAGTATTAGTGTTGGAGAGAAATTTTGGTGAGATGAATAGATTTGAAAGGAATACTAGAGCAATGGTGTTTAATGGTTGAGTATATAGAACGGTGGGAAAGATTATGGAGATAGGGAGTGAAATTATATGAGGGATTAAGTTGTTCAATGAGGAATAAGCTGTTGCATATTTCGATAGTTATTGAATAACAAAGGAAAATGAGTATATCCAAAATATAACTAATTAGATGAAGAATCTATTCAAAGGAAATGCTTTGCTTTTCGGTAATATGAACAGTAGCTTACTGTTATATAGTTGATTGAATAGACAATTTTAAAAGCAAATCACAGCAGACAAAGCTATAAGCTAAATCAGAATTTAATACACAGATGAGCTGTGGACTCCAAGAGAAATTGTGTTGAATAGCCTTTTCGATATCACTGGCTTTGATGAAAATTATATTAGTAAATTGATTCTAAAGAGTATTAATTTGAAATAAAGAATTCAACAGTTTTAGAAGCTAATCACTATTCAATATTTATTTTATTCAACATTTATTTCTATTCCATATTTATTTCTATTCAACATTCATTACCAGTTGTTTTCTTCTTGGTAAATGATTTTATCTCATTATTCTCCTTAGAGAGGGCTTCAGAAAAGTTGTTTCAAGTAAACTGGATTTGGAGTTCTGCTACAATTAAAGACATGGTTGAAAACAATTACTCAACGCTTTGCACCGAGGACGACTTATGATCATCAAACGGTTATTATGATGATAGATTTGGTGAACTTCTGGTACGAAATTAGTCTTTTCTAGAAGTAGATAGTACTGCAGCCTACCATTGAAAGTATTTCTGCCCAAGAGTATGGTATTTAGGTATGCACTTCTTTTCAAGTGCCCAGGAGAAATATAAAGTCTTCTATAGTATATTATTAACACGTCTCTTGTATAAATGCTCATTGAAACTCTAATAATACACTGCCGAAATGTGAGCATACATAAGCAAAGTATGAATATACATAATTAAAATGCGCAGGCGTGGTAGCCTATTTATTAGTTTGGTAATACCAGCCAAGTCTTGAGAAATTCATGGGCTTGATTAATGATAATTCTATACATAATTGTCAATCAACAGTTGGTTTAGAATTATTGAATTGGTGATTATAACTGGCTCGCAAATATCGAGTCCAGTTAATTTTTAGCTTTCTTAATTTATTGCCATACAATATTGTAGTTGGAAGCTGGCAAAACTATTTATCTACTTATTACACATTGTACATAACCCTTTAACCCAAGTAAATCATATCATGTTATTCCCGTAACTTGAAGTTGGTTTTGATAATATCTATCGACTAGTATTGAACTGTTTCGTATTATGTATTATTGTTGATAATTGTATAAAATGCAGGTGACTGTTTATATCTAGTAAAGTTGTGTGTGATATATGCGATGTAGATTGAGTGCACTAAACTATAATTAAAATGGTTGATATGGTTTTATATCATTTAACACCTCCATATACTTGTTCATTTCACTCAGCTCAATCTCACACTATTTAATGTTACCAGCCAATGTTTTTATCCCACTAATAGTGTATCACACCAATACTGCTATCCCATCAGCTCTGGTACCCAATCAGCTCTGGTATCCCATCAGCCTAACTATTCAAGCATATCGCTTGATCAAATACATTTAAAAAGACACATCTTGAAAATTCAACCACCTTCATTTAACAATAGGTTTTACCTGAAATTCATTCAGTTGCTAGTATACATGCGATTTACTCCCTCAGGGTAAACAAGCTAGAAAACATCTATATCTTCTTTTTCTTGCTCTTCAATAAACAATCATCGCAGAACCACTTACCCTTCGGAGGGTTTTTGAAGCCAATGCACGGCAAGTGAAACCACTCACGCTTGCAGTCTTCTCCATCACATCCCACCATCTCCCCGAAAGAAACCTGGTTACAGTAGCAGTATGTAGGCTCCAGCGACCGAGCACTGGATCCCAGTTCAGCGTCCAGCCCGGTTACATCCTCGCGCCTGACTTTGGTCTTCTTTCTCTGGGCTCCCGGGTGGCTAGGCGCGTTCATAGCACTAGAAGAATTGCCAGGGTTCGACGCAACCAGTGCTTCAAGAGGAACCGCCAGGCGAGACAGCTCATCTTCTTTGCGTGCTCTCTTTTTGCCATGCGCGGTTTGCAATGTTCCCAGCTGGTACTGCGTACGCTTTTCATCAACATTGTCATCCTTATGGGCCTTTTTGGCAGCCAATGCCTCACGGCGGGACTCGCTACGTTGTGCCTGTGCCAGACGGTCTGCATGCGCAGCAGCAGACTCCGCTCCCGCATCCATAATCATTGCCGGGTGATTCAAAGGGCCAATACGAATCAGCTGAGGTATTTCATTGGTCGAGACGATCAAATTGTAGTCCAGGTTAATACGATACATATGCTTAGCAAGCAAGTCTGTTGCAACAGACGTTACGTGCATTTTCTCTTCCAAGCACGGAATGATGTCGCCAATTTTATTCTTGATGGACTTGAGAACCTGCATTGACAGGCTTGGTTCCTTCGCACTAGCCTCGCCAGTACTCTTAGAGGGCGCGGGTCTCAGAATTGACATTACGCCTGCCAGTCCTGAGCTGCAAATCCTCATTACGCCTGCTGGCGAGATTTCATTGTGTGCTGTCGTAAATGGCATTGCCGGGTCTGTTTTGTTGGACTGATGCAACGACTCCACGTACTTTTTAATCAATCCGTTGACTCGTGGTACTTGTCCAACACATTTGGCGTCAATCTCTTTTAAAAGTGTCATATACTTGACTAAATCTAATGGCAAGGCTTCAAAGGCATCACTGACATCATTGAGTCCAGGTAGTAAATCAACCAGCGATGTGACTGGCGTGGCGGCATTGCGGTAGTGTTGATACAGAAGTTGTGACTTCAGTGGGCGTAGGCGTGTAGCCATACGCTGTTGTTTTGGCGCTTCAGAGGGATACGTCATGGCTAGGAAGAGCGCCTTGTTGCTTTGCCACCTGGTTGTAGGTGTAAATCGATTTATGAAAAAGTCTATAAAAATCGATCTAGCGCCACCAAAATTCAATACCAAGCCTCGACATTGGTAGTTGAAGCGGTAGACGCTTCTTGTAAGTCTATTTATGATGATATAGCGACAGCGGGTGGGTGCTCAGAGAAGAAATTGGCAGAGAATTGGCGCTTCCGAGCCTGTAGTTGCGGTTGAGGAAGTTAGCATTTGCTGAATAGGTTGGCAGTAGCTGAACGGGCTTATATTTGGGTATCCAGAGCGTTTCAGATGACCTGATGTGGCTGATATTGCTAGGCTGGATGGTTTCTAGAAAGAAGGACTGAAACTGTTGAGATTGAGAAACATCAATGGGGGCTTCAAATTAATGGGAGTATTCAAGTAATGTGACATATCTATTATTGACAGAGCTTTACAGGCAAAAATTGAGCTTGATGTCTAATGGCTTAAAGAATGTTTTATTGTGAAGCAATGGGGGATTTGGGGGCAAATATCAGGTTTACGAGCGAGTAGCTGATAATGATGAAGTAATTGATAAGACATAAGAAAGTGATTGATGAGAAATGACTCGAAATGACTTGAAATGACTTCAAATAACCCATAGGTATTTGTTAGAGTGCAAAAATACATTCTTATGAATATCTGCCTCTATTGAAGAAATTAATTATTGTAAGCGTTGATTTCGGGACAGAGCTAGCGAAATGGTAATGATAAACTATTACAACATTGTTGTGGCACTACCTAATCACAGTTCGCTTTTGCCAATTATTTCAATTTTCTAACAGAGGTTGTTATCTTGGAATATTTTGCATTAGATACTAGTAGCACCTATTTCTGGATACCGGTACATAGCATGTTGAGCATGAGACTCAAAAGAGAGTTTATCGAAGAGGCGGGGGAAATTTATTAGAGTTGAAGACTGCAAAAAGCTTCTGCGAGCTACGAGAGAATCAACTGTGTATTGATCTGAGGAAGATGTATGAAGAGGGTGAAATAAATTCGTAGGAGGCGGTATAAAAGAGAGAATGACATATGAGAGAATGAAATAGAAGAAAAATGCTGGTATTAAAAAGTGATTATTATAAAAGTGATTATTATAAAAGTGATTATTATAAAAGTGATAACTGACGAATTGATATAATAGGATATCGGCCAAAATAAAACAATTGAACCTAGAATTCAAAATAAAACAGAGCGTTGTGTTAAGGCGAGGAAGTGATGTGATGTTATTTACTGAACCTGATACTATGATCTTTAAGTGGCACTATGAGTTTTAAGTCATACTATGACCTTTAAATGATAACATGATCTTTAAATGATACTATATCACAATATAATTTTTTTTATTTTTATTCACCATGTTTTAGAATAAAAGCACCTCCAATATCAACAGTGTGAGATTATGGTGACATAGACATGATATAAAATAAAAGTGAATGGGATTTGCTATTCAATATTGCCATAGTTCTTGAGCATTAAACTGAGAGATAAGATTTTAAACCAACCAATACAATTATAGATTGGTAATCAGCTCCCACTACCAATTTGAAGATAGGAGTAAAATCATCGCCAATATAAAATTATTGAGAAGATCAATAACTGCATTCCTATTCAAAAAGATCAATTATTTTATTTCAAGGCACAAGCTTCCTATCATCCAAATTTGATACCAGCCCTATTCGCTTAATGTACCATTTTTTGATGTTCTCTCCATTTGGTTGTTCCTACAGAGTATAACATTTCCAATACAATTATATACAATGATAACTGATGATTTTTGGCCATATTAGAACTCATTATACCTACCACCCAAAAAACACCTACATCGCTATTTCATTCTCTTCTAAAATTCTTCAACCCTATAATTACTAATTGTTATTTGCCTAAATTTTAACCCAAAAGGTTCTTTTTTTGCACCAGTGCTAGTGAAAGCTCCCAATTATCACTCAATTATCACCCACTCATCCACACTTTGCCAAACCATCAGTTCCTCGCCCAAAACTATATGCTACCACTACTATTAACAACTCTGACAGCGCCGCGGATTTGCTCAAATCACGTGTGCTCACCTATGTTGTGGCCGTGAAACTTTTTAGGTTTCAAATGGCACTGGTTGTGGCGCTGCTAGCTACTTATTGTGAACTGTTGCCGCCCAGATAGCGCATAGGGATGTCCCGCACATGGACGAGTCCCGTAGTATGTTTTCCCCCGGAAGGAAGCGTGTTCGTACGGGGAAGTTAGAGGGGTGGCCTAGGAAGCACAATGATAGCGATGGAGGCAGTATAGGAGCTCTTGGCAATATACAGTTTGAAGGACAATTTGAAGAAAGATTTGGTGAGCGACAGCATCAGTTCAATACCAGCGGGGAACGTCTGTCAATTGAACGTCAATCGAGTGAATTAGATCAATTTCGTGTGTCCTTCACTCACAGCCTGGAAGAGCATCAAAACGCCATGGAGGACAATCGTATGCTCCTGAGGAATACAGATAATAACCGTGTTTACCAGCGCAATCTAGAGGAACTAAGACCATATCGAAATAGTACGGGACACAATTTACGTCAAAATACGATTAACCAGCGTATAGGCCAGAATACTGAACAACAGGATCAGCCCCAGCCTTCCATGGGCCAAAGCTCCCCAAACCAGAATACAGCTGAAGATCAGCGCTTTCTACGTCTTGCACGCGAGGCACTTGTGGCTACGGCGCTGGGCGTCGTTTCTGGATCCGGTCCTGTATTTGTGGATCCAACTATTCAAGACTTGTTGCGGCGATTACAGTATGCGCTGCTGCCTCACGGAAACCCTATTAGTCGTGGCGAAGATATCCGTACATCACTGCATGGTCAGTTGAATATACAGTCATTTTACGAGGACTTTCCCAATATGAGCAATGACATTTTTGTAGGAAACAATTGCAACCACCCTCTGTCGCGGTCTCAGGGGTGGAATTTTTTAATTGGTGACCGCGTTCAGTTGACAGAGACTGAAAATAAAGCGCAACAAATAACCCAGCCGAGATCTGAACAAGAACCTGAACATGAACACGAGAACGAACCTGACCAGGACCTTGAAAACGATCACGCAGATGATGACGGCACTCGCCGGTTTCTCTGTACCAGCTGTACAATGTCATTTCGACGACTGTCCGACCTAAAGCGACATGAAAAACAACATTTGGAAGTACTACCCAATATTTGTGAATTATGTGGCAAGGGCTTTGCTCGTAAGGATGCTTTGAAGCGACATCGTGGGACATTGACATGTAAGCGCAATGCTGATAAACAATTGTTTATACTGCGCACTGAATCCAATTGACATATATGTTACTGAATAGAGATAAAGGTAATTTGACTGGGGATTTAGGTTCCAAGGGACAGTTGAATATTCCAGCAATCATTTATATTTTTGAAAAAAGGGCAACTACAAGTGCTTTCAATTACAAAAGAATAATACTTATTATAATTATACTGCCAATAGTTCCTCAAACTTATACAAAAACCTGTTGATGGCTTGCATTTCTAGTCAAACTTGATTAAAAAAGAGATGAAGTGCATTTTAGAGTATTTTTTTTACAAAGAATAAGTCACTAGAAATAGAATCTTTGTTAATAAATACCATAACAGATTTGTATTAAGAGACCAAATTTAAATGATGAATAATTTGAATTATTTAGTGAGATGGACAGGGAAAATGAGGTTTCTTTTGATTGGGAAAAATCGTATTTAATATTGATGTTTTCAAATCTATTGTATCACCTGGTCGATTCCAACATCAACATAATATCTAGTGAATGGAGTGTATATCAAAAAGTTTCAATCTTCATTCCTTCGTCCCAACTTTATGTGATTTACACGATGAAACGTCTCGAAAGATTAAAGAATAATATCTCATTTACTTAGCAAGATGTGCGACCAGAGCAAATTAAAACATAGACAGTTTTTCAGCAACAATAATAAAGCATGGCCTTAAAAGATTTTAAGATGGCTGTGGCGATATTTTAAGCCTTTTGGTAGCAAATCGAATGCTAATGTTTTGATGAAAATGTCAAACTCTTAACATTACTACTATTATGGGCTCAATATAATATTAAAACAATTTAAATAATGGGATAAAGCTATAAACATTAAAACCTATAAAACCATCAACTAATTGGTCTAAGCTATGTACTTTAATCAATAACAAAAATTGATCAAGTGAAAAAATACATCTTTAGGTGATATTTGAATAGTATAATTTCGGTTTATAACTATTCAGCATCAGTCTTGATTGCAAAATAGATGTTCAACAAAGCTCGTTGATATTTCGTCAAGAAGTGGATTTTGGAAACTGGATACACTAAAAGCTGGGTTAGTACAACTATTATAATAGCGATTGCAAAAAAATAAAGTATAATATAAACTGGACTCGAACTCGAGGTGTTTGCCAGTGCCTGATGGTTAGTATATGAGTACTTATTGCAAGATAGACAGGTAGTATGAAGATACTAATAATCGGTATATTACCAGAGGGTGACGATAACCAGATGACATTGGCTAAAGATTTCATTCATCAGACCAGAATGTCTAAAAAAGTATGTTAATACCAAGATGATGACTGCTATGCTAACAGATTGTATTAATTGGTGCATATTATCCTTGAATTTTGATTAGTATGTGCTAGCTAATAAGATCCTGTAATACATCATTGAACGAGGGTCAATAACTAGACAATACCCGCTCAATACTTGACTAAATTTGGCCACTAGCATACGATGTTCAGTCACTAAAACACGATATTTGGTCGGTAATCCATAAGGGGCTCTGTGAAATACAGGTTAAGAACTGCTAGTGATTCACAATAAAAATACCACTCAGTATCGATAAGTGGATTTCGAGTGCTTGGAGCTGAACCTGTATATTTTTCTAGTGGACAAGATGTTGGTATGTATTCAAGACTCGAACATTTATGCTAGCTGGCAAATGCAGATAGATGGTGGTTATTGAGGTCATATCAAAGAGAATGGTTTATAGTTACAGCTTTGCAATTGACTGCTTCTGGATATAAAATATGAGGTGGCTGTAATAAAGAAACTATAAGTTGGTTAATATTCATCCTGTAGGTTAGTAAATGTTGGTCCTATAAGTTAGTATGTATTGTTTCTCCAGCATACAAAAGTCAACTCTAAAAGTTAGCAAATACCAAGCCTGATTTGACATGCTTTGATTTCTAATAGATGAATAATCAACAAGCAACAGCTCGTATCTCTTGGACAATTGTGTAGACTAGACTCAATTACTGGATATAAATCATCCGCTGAATACAGATCATCCTTTCAATGCAAGACTCTAAATTGTTAGTATAGCTTTTTAAAGCAGATAAACAAGCGATATCTTATATAATGGTCATCTGATGGGTTATTCATGGAATTTAAAAGCCATAAACCAGGATAAACGATGGTGTTAAATACAAACATCCTGGACCAACATTGAGTACCAAACCTTAGCAATTGAAGTGAGTCATTTGATACGAATCGTTCGATGTGAATCATTCGATATGAATCACTCAATAGTAACTGAAACTACGCTATTTAGCAATAAAAACTACATATGAATCATCCACGCTTGCCAATGATGGTAATCAGTAGAAATCAAGCAGCAAAGATAAGCTGTTTGCAGGAGAAATGCAATCAAATGATGTTAATTACCAAGATTGTAATTTAAAATCGAACTTGCGGTATTACTGTAATCAATCTGACTTGATCTAAATCATCCGATCACCATCAAGTGATGGATAGTATCCACAGTTGATGGAAGATTGGAGCTACGCTTGTTAGAAAAAGAGAAGTTTAAACCGAAGGGTGGACGGTAGGACAAACTGCGACGATAAGAGTAAATGATAAGAATAAAGGGTAAACGACAATGACGAGGGGAGAGCGATAGATGTAGGGAAGCAATTACAGTCGAAAATTAACCACGCTAATATTAAAGATAAATAGGATATAAGCCTTACTTACCATCTAGAAAGACATATATCGTTAAATAGAGTTACACTATAACAAAAAAGGATCACACTGCAATAACATGGTTTATTAGCTTCACATTTGATACAATTGAAATAAAGCCATTTATTAGTGGTGCAATCTGACAGTGTTGAATGAACAATTGTCGGTAATAATTAGCAAACCATAATGATAATTAGCAAACCATAATGATAATTAGCAAACTGTAGCAATAACTAAAATGCCTAATCAGCAGCTAATGAACTAATAATGATTTCCAAAAAGCCTACAATATCTAAATACCTATAACAATAACTAAATAACTATAGCAACCTAAAAGACCCATTCCTGTAAATTTCACAACCTCGTTTCAACCACCACCTCATACAAACACCACTCAGCGTCTAATATCGTTCTCTCATTCTTTCCTTCTGCTGACTCCAATTGTTCTCTTTCTGACTCTAATTCCATCCGTTCTGCTGACTCTAATTCCTCTCTCATCACTCCACCCCCCATCACTCCACGCTTGACATCATTCCACAGCGATACTTGCCATCACCATCAACATTGAATCGAATTTACAACCCTCTCTAATTATACTTACAATTCATCTTTTCTTACCAATACATTCACTCATCCCTACGCTCACTGATCTCCATCCTCTCTCGTCACTACACCTCCCATCACTACCCTCTCCTGTCACTGCCAGCATGCCACTCCTCTCTTCTCACATGCCATCTTAGCCACCCATCTTGATCTTAGAGCACAAGATCACTTTATCTTACGTCATAACAAATTCCACCAAAAGTGAAATTTACAGTTAGCTGTCAACCGTTGGACCGTCAGATGTCACTATTGTTATCGCTGTCACGATCATCAACATCACCACCGCCATCACCGTCACCTTCTTCGTTGTGCTCCGTTCTTGGTGAGTCACAGCTCATCTCAACTACTAATCCTCCAGTTTTTACACTACAAACTAGCTAATTGTCTCTACGTGCTCGTCTCAGTGCGCTCTATCCGGGTTTCATACGCCTCATTCCACAGCGATAGTCCGAGTATGCCTCCGAGCATTTGTCCCATACTGGTTCCTCGGTTAAATATGAGCCCGTGAAATTTTTTCTACTTAAAAAACGGCCTGTTCCATACAAGCTCCCGTCCTTACCACCACCAGAACCAACGCCAAGCACAGTTGATACCTGGTAGCACATTGGAACCACACAGAAGAACATGTCAGCACAGCTTAGATTGAACCAGTTGGCCAGCATTTTGGCGCCAGGAAGCTCTGCCAGCGCGGCAGCGAAGGCTGGGGGGATGAAGGCCCCGTTCAAGATTACGGTTATCGGGTCAGGTAACTGGGGAACCACCATTGCCAAGGTGTTGGCAGAGAACGCGTTGGAGAAGCCTCACTTGTTCCAGGAAAAGGTGGACATGTGGGTGCTCGAAGAGCAGTTTGAAGGCCGCAAGTTGACAGAGATTATCAATGAGCGCCATGAGAATGTTCGCTATTTGCCTGATATCAAGCTACCAGCGAACTTGCACGCCGAGCCGGATATCGTTAAGCTGGTGGCAGGAGCAGATTTGATCGTGTTCAACTTGCCTCACCAGTTTTTGGGTAATATTTGCAAACAGCTCAAGGGAGCGTGCAAGCCGATGGCCAGAGCCATTTCTTGTTTGAAAGGCTTGGAAGTTACCCCTCAAGGGTGTAAGTTGTTGAGCACGTTTATTACAGAAGAGTTGGGTCTTGCTTGTGGAGCGCTTTCAGGGGCTAATTTGGCTCCGGAGGTGGCCAGCGGTAAATGGCTGGAGACTACAGTGGCTTACCGGCTCCCATCGGACTTTGCCGGCGCCGGCGCCGACATTGACCAGCTGGTGTTGAAGGAGGCCTTCCACCGTCCATACTTTCATGTTAGCGTCATAAACGACGTGGCTGGCGTGTCTGTTGCGGGTGCTTTGAAGAATGTCGTGGCTATTGCCGTCGGTTTCGTGGAAGGAAAGGGCTGGGGAGACAATGCAAAGGCTGCGATTATGAGAATTGGTCTTTTGGAGACCATACGCTTCTCCCGCACCTTTTTCCCAGACTCCGAGTCTTCCACTTTCACCGTAGAGTCTGCTGGCGTGGCCGATTTAATTACTACTTGTGCCGGAGGCCGTAATGTTAAGATTGGCCGTCATATGTCTATTACTGGTGACAGCGCACAAGATGCCGAACAAAAGTTGTTGAACGGTCAGCTGAGTCAGGGTGTTTTGACTGCTAGAGAAGTGCACGAGTTGTTGGTTACGGTGGATAAAACTGAGGAGTTTCCCTTGTTTGAGGCCACGTACCAAATCATCTATGGAACAGAGCAGATTGACAACTTCCCTAGCTTGTTAAATAACTATTAAGTAGTGACATTCGCGGAGCTCGCGAGTATTATTTATTACCATTGTGTAGCCCAGATACGCAACACCTCACTGGTATTTTTGTAGGCCGCGCTGGTTATACAGTTCACATTTATTGCAACTTAGATTTATTTTAAAACTTTAACGGGTTGGTTTAGAACCGCGTTAACATTATGGTACACTTTTGTAGAAATACAGATCACGACGCTTATCTGAAAATGCTATTCACAAGAACACATCCTTTATATTTGGCTTTGATTTGAATAAATTAGCCTTGGTTTTAAATATTGGCATTGGCGGTAACGCAAGCTTTGACTCTTTAATACGAGTTTCAGCTAAAGGGCTGCAGTTTGAAAAAACTCGACTTCAACTATAACTCGGTTGGCTTCAACTTTTATTGGGTTGGCTTCAAATTTCATTGGGTTGGCTTCAACTTTCATTAGGTTGGCTTCAGCCTAAAGAGAGCTGTGCTATGCTTTGATGCGCTTCTCGGTACTGTTACTTTCCAGTGCAACATTTCCGTGGTCATCTTCTGAGTTATGTGGACGCTTCTTGTGGTCCTTCTTTTTATCATGCTTGGTATGGTATTTAACCAAAAACTTCTCCATAAATACCTTGCAGTAGTCTTTAACCTTTTTTAATTTATGATTGTCAAACTCTGCTGGCGGCGCCACCGAGGGGTCTTTCTTAAGTTCTTTCTGCACCAATGTCTTGACCAAATCACGAGCACATCCTTTCACATTATCACGGCCAATTTCAGCTTCATACTTTTTAAGAAAGTTTGGAACGTGCTTGGCAAAGATTCTCGTCCACTTGGACTCAATAGTAGCAGAGCTGGACTTTGCTGGGCTCTCGCTCCTTGTACCCATTTTTTGTCGCTGCATGCGTAATTTTTCTTGTATCTTGCTTCTTTCCTCTATCTGTTTGCGCTTGAGATCTTCTCCAGACTGTAAAATCAATGCTTGTAGCTCCTTCTCTCGTTCTTGAAGTTTGGAAAATTGCTCCTCCTTTTCCAATTTTATTCTCTCTTCTTCCCTCCGAGCCAAGTCCTTATCACCGCCTCTGAAGCTCTCCGAATTTCCTTTTTTATATCCATCCTTACTTGCTATGCCGTTGGCACCACCTAGCCTGGGACCTGTAGGGAGGCCATTTCTACTATTGGGAACCGTTTTATTTTGGGAGCCCTTTTTTGGGCCCAATGCAGGTGCTTTGGAAACAGGAGTAGCACTTCTGGGTGCAGTGGGTGCATTCCCAGCGGGCGAAGAAGTTGGTCTCTCCCAAAGAGAAATGCCCTTTTCGCGGTTGTAATAGTACGGTACTTGGTTGGCCTCGTCGAAAGCCGCCTCCCATCCTTCTGGCAACGGTTGTTCTGTGTCGTCAGCAGTAGACTGCTCTGCAGCCTCATTTCGGGGAGAGCGAGAACCTTTTCTTCCATACAGAGACAGAGCACTATCAGACTTACCCTTTGGAATCCGATACGCCATCTGCAACTTCCCCCATTCCTCCAACAACTCGGAGCACAACTTTGCTATTGCCTTGTTCTTAGTAGTGCCCTCAATGTCCTTGACTACATTTTCAATATGCAGCGAAGATATCTTATTGCGAGTAACAGCGGGCCATTTTCCAAGAATAACCAAAATGTCACTAACCAAAGATTCGTCGTCATCCTTGAATTGCTGAAGAATCGTCGACAAAGTCTTGTAGCCGTGAAATCTGATGATCAAGGAATTGATGGTGACGTCGTTCGTTTTGAGAATACGCTCCACCAAGCACTTGATAATGCATAGGTCCTGCGATTTCATCAAAGCACCCATGACCTTGGACACATCCTGCTCAGATAGCTCTGTCATCGTGAGCGACTTGACAAACTCCTCATTTATGTTGGCTTCGTCGCTCTGCTGTTTGGAGCGGCGATGCTTGTTCTCCTTAAGCCATTGTCTCTCTTGTTTGGCGCTAACGCCAAGCGCTTCCGAAATCCCATCAGGCAAAAGCAAAGCTGCGTCGGTCTGTGTTTTGCCACCCATAAACTTGATACAGTTGGGCTCGCCACAGTAGCACGGCTGCGACTGCGCACCATAGCGATCGACGTTGTAGTCAAAAGTGATCTCCTCGCCCTTGCGAATGGTTCTCTTGGCAAAAATACCCATGCGCAACTTGTCGCCTACCACCCACTTGTCCACATAAGCATTAGGATTGCACGAGTGGTTGCAGAACCGGGCTAGGGACCCCTTTTCAGTGGCATCTATAAATGAATCGTTCTTGAGCATCATAAAGTAAAAATGCTTGAACTTGCGAGTGTCGTAGTCCACCATCCTCTTCCGGAAAGTGCTCTCATCTATCACTTCTCCAATGTACTCGTAAATAAATGACGATTCGCCAATGGTCTTGTCGGCTCTCAACCCATATCCCTTCTTTTCTGTCTGAATCACGGAAACCGCAGCATAGCTGCGGTTCTGAAATCGCTGGTTCTGACAGCCTGTTCCACAGCCGCAGTGTCCGTCTATACACTCCACCGAGGTGACTCTATTAATACAGTTGGAGTCCTCGCCACACGCCAAGTTTCTCTCCGTCGCTCCATCCCACTCCTCGTAACAGTCGCATGTCATGTATTCCAGTTGACCTGACGACCCAATAGCCTTGCTCGAGTACGTGCACTTCTCCAACTCCTCAAACAGTGCTCTAGCCTCTTCCGTCTTGTCCACCGCATCACCGAATAGCGCTGGTGTGCTTTGTTTTGACGTTGTGCTCGATGCAACCTCGCTGTTTTCTTCAAAGTCGCTCATTTTGTCCCGCTCTTTTTGGTGTATGCTTATACCTTATATGAGGAAGACCCGCGATGCCTGATACTACCAACCACCCTTGCGCTTTAGCGGGTTTTAAGTCAGTTAAAGGTCGCTCGTTCGAGTTGTTAATGAAAAATTTTGTTCAAGATAATTGGTTTTTCCAACCCTCTTGGAACCGGTACCAAACGACCTTTGCAAAAGTTAAAAAAATGAAGATGTTTGTTATAATAGCCAGAGAGAGGTAGCGAAAGACAACGTTGTTTACATGATAATGCAATCGATGTGTATATTTCTGTAGAAAAAAAACGGGTGAAAAGGAGCCAGAAGTTAGTGTTTTAGTCCTCTTCCTTGTAGTTAACCACTCTCTCCTTGTTCTCGGAAGCAGCATGAACCAACTTGACAAAGGCATCGGAGGCAGCGGTGGATTTTCTGGTGGAGTTTTTCAGGTGGGTTGGAGTAGACTCGGTGAGGGAGGTCTTGGAGCCCTTGGCCTCGGCGCTGAGCAACGCTTCAGTCATCTTTTTCCACGACAGGAGAGGCTTGCCAGACTGGTCTTGCGCTGAGGAGGACGACGAGCTGTCTGGCGGGGATGATCCCTCGTCGTCGCCGGCGAAGAAGTTGATTTCGTTGGGGTCGTCGTCGTGCTCGGTTTGCATTTGCTTCAATTTCTTGATTCGGTTGTTGAGCAAGACCATCTCGATTGCCAGTCTGAACTTGGCCTTGGCGTTGAATGCCTCCTTCAAGTTGGGCAACAAGTCGGTCTCCTTGTGCTCTGCGGCAACAGACACGAGCCATGGATCGGAAAGCAATTCCGTGGCATTGGGACGCTTGTTGGGGTCGTACTGCAATGCCTTGATGATAAAACGGCGTGCTTCCTTGGACACGTCGCGCCAGTAGTCGGCGTGGAACAAAACAGCATTGTTGTTCTTCACCTCGTTGATGAAATCACGAACGTTTTCCGATCTGAATGGCGAGTAGCCGCAAAGAAGCGTGTAGGTGATGACGCCTAGCGACCATATGTCACAGGCCTTGGCGTGGCCAGTACCCAAAATGACTTCTGGAGCTGCATACCCGAAAGAGCCTGCCGACGACTTGAGCTTTTCGTTCGGGGTTTCCAAGCGCTTGGCAATGCCAAAGTCTGCCAATACAACCTTGGAATTGGGCTCTGGTCCCAAGTACAAAATGTTCTCTGGCTTTAAGTCGCGATGAACAATGTTCATTCCATGCAAATATTCGATAGCCTCGAGCATCTGCACGATCACTAGCGAGGCATCATGCTCTGTAAACTTTCCTTGACTCACAATCCGGTCAAATAGCTCACCACCTGTGGCCAACTGCGTTACAAGATAAAACTTGTCTTTTGACTCAAACCAATCCCTGAACCCGACAATGTGGGGATGGTGTAACTTCAGCAAGAGCTCCATCTCGTCAATGACCATTGCTTCATTACCCTTCAATGCCTTTTTAAGAATAATCTTTACTGCCACTTCCTCATTGGTCTTTAAATCGCGAGCATACCGTACGACACCAAAGGATCCTGCTCCCAACGTCTTTCCAAACGTGTACTGCTCCTTGCGCGAGTACGACGATGGTTGCCCACTCAACTTGTTTAAAATGCTCTTGAAATTGTGTCTTTCTGACAGTCCAGCTGGCTCAGTCATATTTGCTTACTGCTATTATCAGTTCTTAGCTGTTCTGGCTGATTTCTTCCGGTAATTGCGATTGAAAAAAAAAGGCCTGATCCCGAATTTCAATGATCAGCTTTGGCAGTACAATAAATATATAAAAAACGTATATAACTAGAGAGATTCGAAGAGTCCATGGTAAAAGTAGTCTGATAACAGTGGAGCTGTCAAGTTTATTGTGAGGTTGTCAAGTCAATTGTCAAATTTTAATTTCCATAATATGAAAGAATTTGAAATACAGCTAAGCAATTTATATTAAAGTCAGGTAATTTGTATTAAAACTTGTCAAGTACTTTAAAATCCTCCTTGGTGATCCCGGACCTTTCACACATTTGATTAAAGATACTGCCTTGTGTCTGGAATAGGTTCCAGGGTGTATCAAATTCGCGTACTTCACCCTTGTCAAGTACTAAAATACGGTCATAGTTGATAATGGTCTTCAACCGATGTGCAATACAAAGAATGGTGCAGTGTCCAAATTCTCTGATGATTGTAGACTGTATATTGGCATCCGTCTCGTAGTCAACAGATGAAGTTGCCTCATCTAGAATCAAAATCTTGGAGTCACGCACAAGAGCTCTAGCAAATGCAATTAATTGACGCTCTCCCAACGAAAAATTGGATCCCTCGTCTTCAACAGACTGGTCCAAGTGGAATTTGTGCATCGTTGTGTTGTCGTCAGATTTGTTATATGCCTTTGCTGCATTGATTTTGGATTCTTCAATTAAACCTGTTCTTCTCAAGGCGTCCCACAATTTCTCGTCTGAATGCTCACAGAATGGATCTAAGTTCTTTCGAATTGTTCCCTTGAACAACACCGGGTCCTGTGGAATAATTGATAACTTCGATCGCAACTCGTTCAATCCTAGTTGCGAAATATCTAAGTCGTCAATTAAAACTCTGCCGGTGCTCAACTCGGATAATCGGTACAATGCAGTCATTATAGAGGACTTTCCAGCACCGGTACGACCGCAAATTCCAATCTTTTCTGCCAGCTTGATTTCAAAGTTGAGATCCTTCAACACAAGCGGGAGCCCTGGTCTATACGCCAATGAGGCACTTTCAAAGCGTATTTCACCTCTATATGGCCATTCAGGCGGTGGAGCCGTTTCTGGAATATGATAAGCTCCTTCTTTAGGAAGATTAAATGCATAACTGCAAAGTCTTTCCACAGAGTTCATCTCATTTTCCACCTGAGTAAACGTCTTGATAAGCATTGACAATTGAGCAGCGATCTGAAGAACATAAGACAATAATAAACCTACCGACGCAGGTGAAATCTTAAAAACTCTATTGACACATAGCAATGCAATTAATAATGCAAATAGAGACGCAATCATTTCCATATTAATTGCTAACCATCGCTGGTTCGCAATAGTGAGATAGTATGCCTCATTCATCTGATTGTTTAAATAGTCATTTTTCTCAACAAAACGGTTCCGAGCTTCATAAGACTTTATTGTTGTCATACCATTTAATGTCTCGTTAAAGTTGTTATACACAAGAGATCTCTGAATAGCCTCCAACCGTTTAACCTCTCTTGCTGATGCTTGATAAAAGTTGGCTACTGAAACAAAACTCATGCCCAAGAACGGTACTGCAATCGCAAACCATGGCAAGTAAATAATGCACAATATCAACACACCAACTACATTGGCAAAAAGATAAACAAGGAATCTCAATTGATCACCTATCTCATTGTCCAATGTATCAGTGTCTTTGGTGAACCTGTTCAAGATACGGCCCATGGGGGTTGTATCCATGTATGCCATGGGAGCATGTAACACATTTCTCACTGCAAGGATGTTCAAAGCAACAGCGGCTGTATTTGTCATATAGACCAACATAAGGAACTCAATCGACAATAGAATAAATGACAAAAAAGTGAACATAATGTATATCCCAATATAGAAATTATCGCCTCTTCCTGAGAACTTGTACTCAAGCCAAAACGATAACCACGTATTTGTAAATAATTGGCAGAAGGTAGTCAATACAATAGAGAGCACAAAAACAGGAACCAACACCATTGTAGGAAACTTTCCAGTTCCATGCAGAATGTAGTTTTTGTAAATGGGCCACGAAATACTATTTACTGCTCTTTCTTCGTCTTCAATCAAGATACCATTGTCTGTATTATTCATATTAAACTCCTTGCGTTGAGCCTCTTCATCAATACCGTGGCTTATTTTAGAAACTTGACGCTCAACTAATTCTCGGTCTGCTTCACCTATTTCTTCATCCTCAAAAATTTCACCGTCACTGTCTACGTCGTCTTTGCTTTCATGGTTGTATGCCATCAACTTGGCAAATTCAGCACTGCTAGTCTTTAATTCATCGAACGTACCAACATCAATTGACCGATCACTATTCAAAAATATCACTCTATCAGCTGAACTAATAAGAGATAACTGGTGAGTGGCCAATATTCTTGTTTTGTCTTTCAACAACCCTAAAAGACATTCGTTCATAATGTGCT
Source organism: Wickerhamia fluorescens (assembly GCA_001599155.1). Taxonomy (NCBI): domain Eukaryota; kingdom Fungi; phylum Ascomycota; class Pichiomycetes; order Serinales; family Debaryomycetaceae; genus Wickerhamia; species Wickerhamia fluorescens. The sequence continues at coordinate 207,479 of BCGE01000008.1, read as the reverse complement.
TACCAACCCTAGCATCAACTGCAGACAATACATCGTCCAACAAAATAATATCTTTGTCCGCATAAACTGCACGAGCCAAATTGATTCTGGCCTTTTGGCCTCCTGACAATGTAATACCGCGCTCACCAATCTCAGTGTTGTCACCACCTGGCAAAATCTCCAAGTCGCTCTCTAAGGAACAAGCGTAAATAACACTTTTATACTTTTCTTCATCGTATTCACTTCCAAACAAAATGTTTTCCTTTACCGTAGCATTCTGCACCCAAGGGTATCCACACAACAACAAAGACCCATTCACATCAATAGAGCCCTCTGTTCGTGTCATAAAACCAGACATTGCGCTCAACAAGGAAGATTTACCAGAACCAATTAAACCGGTGATAACCACAAATTCATTCTTTTTAATAGAAATGTCCACATGAGGTAAATCGAAGAACTTATCTTTGGCTAGATTAGAAGATTTCAGAGATGATACTTTTTGAATAGTAGGCACGATACTTTTCTCAGCGTACATTTGGTCGGTTTCCTTTAAAGAGCTCTTCTCTGTGTCTTTACTAGAGGTTTTTTCAATTTTTGAACCTTGTTCATCATCTTCTTCCTCAAATGTTTCCCACTTAAATGTGGCATCACAAATTTCAATAGCAGTATCATTGTTCTCCATTTCCCTTTTCTTCTCTGGTGAAGCTTCAATTCTGAATGAAGTAGCATTCTGCTCCTTTGTACTTAAAAAATTGCCAACACGACCCAATGCAAGAAATGCATCGGCACCGGTGGCTAGCGCCAAAGGTAAGAAAATGACTTGGGCAGAAACGCTGTTGAATAAAGAAATCGAGGAGAAAATGTTGGCAGGGTCACGCCTGTGACTTGTAGCACTATACAACACCAAAAAAGCCACCATAGAAGAAATCAGGGTTAAGGACATGGCGAATGCTGTAACTATATTCCGTAATAGCTGCATCTTATAAATAATACTCATTTCCTTCCTTCTTATCAGGGAGATATTCTCACTATAAGGAGGCTCCCACGAATAATATTTGATAATTTTCAAGTTCAACAAGGCTTCTTTGATCGCATTGACCCTTTCATCAGTAAATGAATTTGCACGAGAACGATACTCCATCAACAGCTTGACGCAGAGAGCAATGCAAACCATGAACACTACTAAGAGCCCAATACCCACGAGCGATGAAACCCCAATGTATACTATAAGGATGATAATTGCGGAAATAACAGGAAATGGAAACAGGATAAGAAGGGGTTGGAATCCCAAGGCCAAATCAATTCTAGACAAGTCTGTACCCATCATAGAAGTAATCTTACCCACAGAAAATTTGTGTCGAGACTCTGCGTCAAGGCGGAACGCCTTTTCCAACATTGCCTTGGTAAGAACCAGCTTAACTTGGGCACCTGTGAGCATCGCCCGATAAAAGAAATGATTGATTAAAACACCGGTAGTAAGAATCATACCAGCAGAAGCAAAAGAATAGCCAATCCCCTTCCCGACTCCTAGCTCTTTCCCAGCAGCTTTAAACTGAACGTATTGAATTAGCTTTTTAGTCACCAAAGGGACAAGAGTCTCGCCCACGTCCGCCAAAATCAAAAAAAAACATGAAAGTGAGTATTGCCATTTAAATGTCCATAATATTGCCCAAATTATTACTCCTCGTGGTAACACAAAGTCGCTCAAGTCATCGTCACTGCTTACTGACGTACTATCCTTGGTTTCTCCTCTTAGTTGTCGTTTGGTGGCGAGATGCTTTTCAATTGCTCGTTCATATCCATGAGCAAAGTTGGCATAAAAGTCCTTAGCCAAGGCTTCAACCTTAAGCTCGTCGGTCAATTTGAACAAGTCTTGAGGGTCAAGTGTGCGCTTATACCCCGTTCGCAAAACCGGAACCAACCACCAAAAGAAAAGCCGATAAATAATGTTGGATGACTTTTCAGGGTATAGTCGTCTTTCATCATCTGTTGGTAAAGGAGGTATCTTGCGAGACATCAAGAAACTTAGCATTCGTTTCTGTGGCTTAAGTTCTAGCTGCGCATTTTCCAATACGCCAGCATTATTAGAAGAACTCATTGTTTAAGCAAATACAACTATTCTTAGTATTTGAATACGATTGTCCTTTGTCGCCAGATAGTTATTTATACCCAAAAAGCTTTATAGTCAACAACCAAAGCAAACAAAATCTTCTTGTGCTCACAATGTAAAATTTTGCCACCAGATATCTTTTTATAAGTGGATTGACAATTAAGTCACAACGTGAAAAATAATATAGTCTCGTATATAGCAAAAACAACACAGCATCAGCTCAATTCCGGTCTTTTGCCCGCAATTATTACAAACAATCCCTTACCAAACTAATCTGGCCGTAACTTAGCTGAATATAACTATGCTCTAGTGAATCTTGTTCATTATTGTAGTAATCATTTAGGCGCCAGTACATATGTTTTACTAGTTGCTGTCATGAACTATTGGTTCTTGTTCCTTTTAATTAGTTTTGGGTAGCTCTTGAAGGTCACATACTCTAATATTATAAAGAAAGCTGAATACTAATTACAAGAATAAATCTAAAGTATCTTATCCTTAAAAGCTATCTGTATGCATTTTTTTTTCTGTATATAAATAATTCTATCAAAAACCTTACTAAAATTTGTCAAGTACTTTAAAATCTTCATCGGTAATACCAGATCTTTCACACATTTGACTAAAAATGCTATCTTGTGTCTGGAATAGGTTCCAGGGTGTATCAAATTCGCGTACTTCACCCTTGTCAAGCACTAAAATACGGTCATAGTTGATAATGGTCTTCAACCGATGTGCAATACAAAGAATGGTGCAGTGTCCAAATTCTCTGATGATTGTAGACTGTATATTGGCATCCGTCTCGTAGTCAACAGATGAAGTTGCCTCATCTAGAATCAAAATCTTGGAGTCACGCACAAGAGCTCTAGCAAATGCAATTAATTGACGCTCTCCCAACGAAAAATTGGATCCCTCGTCTTCAACAGACTGGTCCAAGTGGAATTTGTGCATTGTGGCACTATTATTTGCTGCTTCGGGTTTTAATTTCATGGCAGCAGCCAATTGAGAACCTTCAATAAGCCCAGTTCTTCTAAGGGAATCCCATAATTTATCGTCTGAACTTTGATTGAAAGGATCCAAGTTTGTCCGAATGGTACCCTTGAATAACACTGGATCTTGCGGAATAATTGACAATTTCGAACGTAATTCACTCAAACCAATCTCAGAAATATCGACATCATCAATAAAAATCTTCCCGGACTCCAATTCCGATAAACGATATAATGCTGTCATAATAGAAGATTTACCAGCACCAGTACGTCCACAAATACCAATCTTTTCCGCTGGTTTTACATTAATGTTAAGATCTTTCAAAACTAGTGGCAATCCTGGTCTATAAGCCAAAGACGCACCCTCAAATTTAATCGATCCTTTTTCAGGCCATGTCGGACTTGGTGCTCTTTCGGGAATTCGGTAGGCAGCTTCTTCAGGAAGGTGAAATGCATAGCTTGAAAGTCTTTCCACTGAGTTCATTTCATTTTCCACTTGAGTAAATGTTCTGATAAGCATTGACAACTGACCCGCAATTTGAAATACATAAGACAACAATAAACCAACCGAAGCAGGTGTGATTTTGAAAACTCTATTAACACAAAGCAATGCAATCAACAACGCAAAAACACATGCAATCATATCCATATGGATTGCCAACCAACGCTGGTTGGCAATTGTGATATAATATGCTTCATTCATCCTGTTAATCAAAGTATTGCTCTTGGTAACAAATCTTGTCTGTGCGTCATAAGCTTTAATGGTGTTCATACCACTCAATGTCTCATTAAAGTTATTGTAAACAAGAGACCTTTGAATGGCCTCTAAGCGTTTAATCTCTCTAGCAGAAGCCTGGTAAAAGTTAGCTACTGACACAAAAAGGAATCCCAAAAATGGGATAGCAATTGCAAACCATGGTAAGTAAATCACACACAAAATTAAAACACCGATAATGTTGCAAAATGTATACAAGAAGAATCTCAATTGGTCACCAATCTCATTATCCAAAACATCAGTATCTTTGGTAAATCTATTCAAAATACGCCCCATAGGTGTAGTATCCATGAATGACATGGGTGCATGTAACACTCTCTTGACTGCAAATACATTCAATGCCACTGCACCAGTATTGGTAATATAAACCAAAATAACAAATTGGAACATCAACAATAAAAGAGACAATATAGTGAACATGACATAAATACCAATGTAAAAGCCATCTTGCCTTCCTTCAAACTTGTATTCAGTCCAGAATGACAACCAAGTATTAGTAAACAACTGACAAAAGGTAGCCATGATGATGCACATAACAAAAACCGGAACAACCAAGAACGGCGTAAACTTTCCTGAGCCATAAGTGATATAATTCTTGTAAACTTCCCATCCAATACTATTTACTGCTCTTTCTTCTTCTTGAATTAATACACCATCATTTGTATTGTTTTTATTGTAGTCCCTGTGCTCATTTTCTTCATCTCTAGGCACTGACTTTTTGGAAATTTGGCGTTGAATCATTTGACGCTCTTCTTCAAGTGCTTCCAAATCATCAATTGGTTCGATATCCTCAATTTTTTCACTTTCATTGTCATCTTTAGTCTCACTGTTATACGCCATCAATTTTGAAAACTCGGAATTTTTACTCTTCATCTCATCAAATGTACCCACATCAATTGACCGATCACTATTCAAAAATATCACTCTATCAGCTGAACTAATAAGAGATAACTGGTGAGTGGCCAATATTCTTGTTTTGTCTTTCAACAACCCTAAAAGACATTCGTTCATAATGTGCTTACCAACCCTAGCATCAACTGCAGACAATACATCGTCCAACAAAATAATATCTTTGTCCGCATAAACTGCACGAGCCAAATTGATTCTGGCCTTTTGGCCTCCTGACAATGTAATACCGCGCTCACCAATCTCAGTGTTGTCACCACCTGGCAAAATCTCCAAGTCGCTCTCTAAGGAACAAGCGTAAATAACACTTTTATACTTTTCTTCATCGTATTCACTTCCAAACAAAATGTTTTCCTTTACCGTAGCATTCTGCACCCAAGGGTATCCACACAACAACAAAGACCCATTCACATCAATAGAACCCTCTGTTCGTGTCATAAAACCAGACATTGCGCTCAACAAGGAAGATTTACCAGAACCAATTAAACCGGTGATAACCACAAATTCATTCTTTTTAATGGAAATGTCCACATGAGGTAAATCAAAAAACTTATCTTTGGTAATTTCTGAATGGTCTGAAGCAGTCAGAGATGCACTTTCTGGGCTTTTCTTCTCATCACTAATAACCAGTTCTTTTTCAACTATACTCTGAGATTTCTTATTTTTTTTATCTTTCTTCTTGTCCTTTTTCTTATCCTTCTTCTTGTCTTTTGCGGTCTTGGGGTCTTCCTCGTCTTCAAAAGACTCCCACTCAAATCTAGCATTTTTTATCTCAATAGCAGCATTGGAGCTATCCATTTCAAGCTGTCTTTCTGGAAGAGCCTGTATACAAAGTGCATCATCATCCTGTTCCTCTGAGCCTAAGTAAGCACCAACTCTAGTTAAACCTAAAAATGCATCAGCTCCACTTGAAAGAGCCATTGGCAACATAATAACTTGCTGAGACAAAATGTTGAACAAGGAGATAGACGAAAATATATTTGCGGCATTGCGTTTGTTGGTATTAACACCATATAATACCAAAAATGAAACCATTGACGATATAAGAGTCAACGACATGGCTACTGCAGTAACTATATTACGCAAAAGTTGCATCTTGTACAAAATACGCATTTCGTCACGACGTATTTTGGAAATATTGTCGTAATAAGGTGGTTCCCAGGAGTAAAACTTAATAATTTTTAAATTGTTCAATGCCTCCTTTATAGCATTAACACGGCTGTCGGTAAATTTATTAGCTTTGAAACGCAAGCCAAATAAACGCTTAGTGAAGAGCGCGATCATGAACATAAAAATAAATAAAAGTGCCACACCAACAAGAGATGCTGGACCAATATTTATAATCAAAATGACAATAGCAATAGCTACAGGAAAAGGGAAAACAAACAAAAATGGCTGAAATCCAAGTGCAAAATCAATACGGGACAAGTCTGTACCCATCATAGAAGTGATTTTACCGGTAGAATATTTGTGTTTGGACTGGGCACTTAAACGAAATGCTTTATCCAAAATTGCCTTGGTGAGGACCAGCTTCACCTGGGCTCCGGTAATCATGGACTTGTAAAAAAAGTGGTTGATCAATATGCCAACTACCAAGACCATTCCTGCAGACCCAAAAGAGTATCCTAATCCCTTTCCAATGCCCCATTCATTTCCTGCTGCTTTATTTTCCACATATTCAATTAACTTTTTTGTAAGTAATGGGGAGCACGTTTGGCCAACGTTAGCCAAAAGCAAAAATAAACATGCTAGCGAATACTGCCATTTAAAAGTTAAAAAAATTGCCCACAATGTAACATGACGCGGCAAAACAAAGTCCTCCATATCTTGCTCACGCAGAACAGACAGCAGCTCTGCCGTTTCGCCTCTCAGCTGATATTTCTTTTCCAAAAACTTATTCACAGCCTTTTCATGGCCATTGGACAAATGGTGATAAAAAGAGTTAGTCATTGATTCGATCTTAATATTATCGGTCAATGTATATAAATCCTGTGGTTGAAGGGTACGTTTATACCCGGTCCGCATCACTGGCAAAAGCCACCAAAAGAACACTCTGTATATGATGTTTGACAGAAACTCAGCATAAGGTTTACGCTCATCCTCTGAAGGAAGATGCGGTACTTTGCGTGAAAACAACACGCTCAACAAACGCCGCTGCCGCTGTAGTTCATCATCTGCAGTCTCCAAAGAAGACTCCTTACTCATAGTATACGCTGACAATAGTTACCTTTAAGGGATATAAGATTCTATTCTTACTTGCAACCATTTGCCGTCATATATATATCTGCTTGTAGCCGCAACAACATGCTTCTTAGGCTTCCAAATTTTTATCATGTGCGGCTTTACGCCACCCAAATGGTTTGACATTGAGAAGCCTTTTAAAAATAGAAAAAGTTGTCTAGTGAGGAAAGCACATTGCATAAAGATAGGCCAATTAACTAATGGCTCTAGATTACGAAGTGTGACCTTTACAATAACCATTTGTTATCTTGGTTCCGTATAACTGAATGGCTCAGCAACAACTTTTCTTTGGGTCCTCGCCATCGTACGGAGGGTAAAATTATTAACGGAGTATAACGGATATACACAATATAATAATCACCCAAACTCCGTCTTATGCTCGATATTATGTAATTTAATACTGTATATAAAACTCATTTCTAAGTTTTAAACGGACATATCGGAAGATTGACGGAATCTAGAGCCACAAATGCAGTTTTGCAGCCGTTATTTTTAACGTTTTGCATATCTACGGTAGTGTTTTATGATTTCGTAAGCACAAAGATTGCTAAAATAGGTTATAAATAAAGGAACATTGTCAAATTGGGGCCTATCATAATAAACTTTAGCGCTTATGTAAGACAATTTGTTATCAAGGATTACCAAGCAGAGCGACGGGGAAAAGGCTGTGTGTATGGTAGCGTTGGTAGCGTTGGTTGCAAATTGATGAAGAATAGTGATATAACTAATGGAGGGGAAATCTAAGGTCTTGTAAAGCATGCAAGGAAAATCTTTTAGAGGTGAGTATGTGTGGAGCAAGGTAGAGTTAAGAGTGTAGATTGAGGAGCATATGACCAAGGACTGGTAGAAAAGAACGTATGCTAATAACCTGATATGAAATATATATATGAAACAGTATAAAATTTAAACCTTATTTATCTCGGAAAGTTTCAAAGACGGATATGTAACAAGGGCTATAAAATAAAAGAGTATGTAGCTAATTTACTATTTAAAAAACGTAAAGAGAAAGGAATAAAGAGAAAGGAATAAAGAGAAACATAGAAAAAAATACACATCACCCGTGAATAACTTGAGTTACAACGATGTTTATTGAGCCTGTATCAAAATCAGTATTTGACATTAAAAATAAAATTTTGCATCATATTATAACTATAGATTTTTATAGCAGGCAACGTACAAAACTGCGTAGTTTAAAAGTTCAAATCTAGCTTTTAATCAGTTGCTAAATAAAAGGCCATTATACACTTGTTGATGCAGGTAAAGCACATCGTGGAACATTGGCTCAAATTTATAATTATACACTTTCAAATGCAATCTAAAGCGATATCATTCAAAATAAACAAACCTTTAAATTGCAGCCTTTTCCTCTTTTTTTGGCCTATCTCTTTGCTGCTTTTTGGCCAAGGTGAATTGACAGAAAATGACGATTGAACCCCTTAAGATCATTATATCTCAGGCCGCAGAGCCTACACTCACGCCGAAGTTGGCTGTTTACGCGTACATTATTGAATTTCCCATAGAATTTCGGCGTGTTAGAAACATTATACCTGAGATTTACCAATTGTGGCGAGCTCTTGTGCTGATTATCAGGTTCCAGTTGGCTTAAAGATGCTTCGGATGCAGTAGTAGAAGCTGTGGATGAAGATGTGGGAGGTGATTCATATAGAGTAGCAATGCTATGATAGTTACTTGTTTCAGTAACTGATGTATTAATTGGTGTATACGGAAGCAATGGCGGTGTAACTGGGCTCAGGCCATGAAGTAGTATAGGATGTAAGAAATATCGAGGTTCCGATTCAGCAGGATCAGAAAGCGGGCAGTCATTTGTAAAGCACTTAATAACTCCATAACGCTGTAATTTGTGTTGGTGCAGCATTGTTAGATCCGACTTTCTATGGCTGGACCACAGCGGTTAGTGTAATGGGTTTTGTCTTTGCAACTAAAATATTTTTCAAGAAATACAGGGTGGGCGGCAAATATCAATTGCAAAAACTCTTTTTTATCAAAGTAGTTAGTGATTGAATTGCGCTTACTGGTTAAATAACTCTTTGTTACAATGCTCAATAGGGGATTTTTGTCAATGGTTTCAAATTGGATATTGTTCTATAATCTCTAAAAAAATAGTATAAATTAAATAATGCTAAAGAACTTTAATAATAACCTTGGAAGTATATTTGTAATTGATGCTTACTAGTCTTTTAATAAAAATTCAAAAGTGATTGGCTTTACTAATAAGTTTTAATTTGTAACATATTATGATGTTTATTTTGATGGACTTATAACGGTATATAAAAAGTTTCGAAGCCATACCTGAAAATTTCCCAAACAATACTCTTTAGGCATTTCAACCAATTAATTTAGGAACAGTCGGTGGCCAAAATTCTGTTTATTATAATATGTTTTAACGGCGTTGAGCTTGAGAAATTGCATATGGTGACTTTTAATTAAGTTTGAGGTACACACATATTTATCATTCTATAAAGTAGATTTTTCTTTGGCTACTTGTCATCATTCATAATATGTAATATAAAAGTCTGTTATTTACTGAGTTTCAAATGAGAATAGATGCTTCTTGGTTACCTTATTATTACTACTTTGAAGTTCAAAATAAAACCTTATTATTTTATGGGCAGATACAGTTGTTCAATGATATATTATTACCAGAGTACTATCGTTTACTCCTCCATCAAAATCTTAATTTTATTCAACATACATAGAATTAAGTCCTTTCATACTTTGATCAAAAATATTTATAAAAACAAGCCATGTAATGTATCTCTATAAATAAGTACTAGTGATTATACAGCACATACTTGTGGGTAATGTGTGCAATAGTTATATGAGTTAAATTGAAAAGTTTCTCTATAAAGCTGCTAAGTAGCGCAATTCTTCTAACTACTTTTCCAGATCAAATATTTGTTCAAAAGCTTTCTTTTCTTTAAATAAAAGGTGTTAACACCTATATATAATTGAAACTCAACAAGTTATATACAATGGTAACATGGTTAAAAAGCCTACGTGATGAATGGCAAAAACTTTAAAGCAAACATTTCAATCAGGTTTTCTCAACCTATTTATTTTTCTATATAGGTTTGTATGTGAAATGCATTGATTGATTTTCAAACACGCCTTGAATGGAACAAATAAGTTATTAATTAAGTCTCAGCACTCTTTGAAATTTGTTTATTCAAGAGAAGTTGATCATTTTTTCAGTAAAACTTGAAAAAACGAAAATGAGTGGTTAAATTATGGGCAGTTTGGTTTCAAAGCTTTTTTATATGATATATCTAATTCTTCATTGACTATCAATAGGATTCAATAAACTACACCTTTATAGATATAGGCAGATTATGGAAGCTGCAATATAGATTATATTGTAAAAAGCTACACTTGACATATTGGGTTACAAGAAATATCAATTTATTGTATCGTATTTTTACCTCTTTTACCTTCAGGTGTTTGTTCTTTTTCTTCTCCATTTAAGTAATTTCAACTGGTCTTCTAAAAAAACCAGTTTAGTAAAATGCAGCTTTTTCAGATCCCTATGAGCATAAAAGTCAAAATGAGGTGTTTCAACAAACAAAAATTCAGTGACAATTCTTTGGATATTTATTTTTATTTCTTCCTTATATTTTCTATAATCTAACATCCAGGGGCTCAAAATTGAATGTTTTTGTTCTAGTTTATTCTTCATTTTAATCAAATTACTAGGATTCCTACTATAAAATTTATTTAAGCTCAAAGAACCCCAAAAAAACTAGCACTATTGTAAATAAATACCCAAGGTACACGGCTACCATGTCCTGATAGTCCTGGGTATAATTTAAATAAAGGCTGCTTAAAGTCACGAAGATGTATTGTAAAAAAAGAATTACACCTTAAAAATACTATAATCACGTTGTGCCTATTGAATTATTTCATTATCTGATTTCCATTCATATATTCAACAAAAATATTTTAGATGATAAAATATCAAATGACATTTTTTTGCTCGGGTGAAAATACCAAAATCCTGTTAAATTGTGGTTTAAAATAAAAGCTGCTGCCTCTTAAATTTATATTTCCCGAAGATACATAAATTTCGTTATCTTACGCCAAAATAGTTTAAACTCACAAAACACTCCAGACTGCATTTTTATGCATTTTAAAAGGATAACGAATTGCAATGTAATGTTTTAGTCCGTGACACAAACAGTCAGTCCGTAGAAAACGATAACATCGGTTAAAATAATCTGTTAGTGTCAACTGTGCTTCGTCTTGAATTTGTGCAAGTTCAATTTTGAGAATTAGGTAGTTATCCTAAAAGTGCTGATTCTATATTTTTGTTTTAGCATTATCATTGGTTTGGAGCAATGCAATGTTTTTTTTTTGCTGGTATTAAGCGATAAGGCTGATTTTTGTGGTATGACTTGTGCCCGGTTTTGGGTCATAACAACAAGCACATGGGGGAGTCTCATTAGTCAAATTTTTGGAAGTTTGAGTTTGTCCAAACCTTTCTTTTATGTAAGGTGATCTAAAGAATATATAAGGTTGGAAGCTTCTTCTTTTGGGAACAACTGGTATGTCAAAAATGTTTAGCTTTACGTCGAACTTGGACAATATATATTGACACTAAAAGCTGAGATTGATAGTTGGCAAAAAAATATCCCCATGTTCCAGGCGACATTCATTCTTGAGCGGTTAAACCACATACATGAATAAGCAATATAAGTCTCAATATCTTGGTGTGTATTTTGCCTAGTGTAAAAAGTTATTTAACGGATCTTTTATTATGATCTTCGAATCTCACCAAATAGAAGAATACTTACCATCCAATAAAAATTCTGCATGATAAACAGATTTACACTACCAATATCTTTGCAGGATATAAGAAAGAAACTTTTGAGTAAGATAGTGTCGCACTCTTTAATGGTGATAGTATTGAGTATTAGTTCAGTTTGTGAATCCATACATCTTAATGAAAACTTGGTTTTGCGTAAGGCATATTTCGAATTTCCTGCGTAAATGGAATGGACCTGGATATGTTCCCAAAGTGATTATTATTCTTGAAAAAAATCTGTTATACTTAAATATTTCACAATATTACTCTAAAACAGGTAATGATTAAGAATAGTTATTGGGTATATTAATATTGAAAGATAAATATAGAAACACCAATTTTTTTTTGAAGCAGCTTCAGTATATAAACTGATTCACCATTGCAAGATTATTGGTGTTTTTGGTGCTTTTATTTGTGATTCATAATAATTCTAAGTTGAGTATTTGCTCCTAAATGATGGGATATCATTGAACAAGAAACCAATTTATATGAAAGAATAAACATTTAATATACCGAATTGTCAAAAATGATTTCATGCAAATACTGGATTTCATGTAAAGCGATCTTTTGGTTTGATTGATTTTTTAATGTATGAAGGAAATAGTGCCAAATACTGGATATTTTTGAGCTTTATAATGAAGATTTTAGTTTGGCATTGGTATATTAACCTGTGGTACTTCTATCTTAATTGGTTAATTTACTTCAATCAGTTGAACTTGTTTTGTTTGGTTTGCTATTAATCCTAGTTCTTTTTATATTCATGCATTTACATGGGATATTATTGCGCCTACAAACTATTTACAATTGCATCACATACCCTCCTCTATGATATTATTAATAATTTCTTACCACCCAGATGAAAGCCCAAAAACCTTCAATTCAAGACTTTTGCTTGAATAAACTGACAAACCAGTAACCTGAAAGCTTGGAAACTATATCACCTTTCGAATCCTCGGGTTGACAATAATAACTATAAGCTCATCACTCATTATTAGCCGAGGACCCTCGCTAATGTAATATATTAATTTGTGACTCTGATGAGAAAATTTCAGGAGAAAAAATCTTTGATGAGGGTTCCATGCATTGGCAGATAGAAAACTAGTATACTCTTTCTTATATTCATTATCGCCGTCATGGTTAACAAGTCAGTAGCTATCATTGGTGCTGGTCCTTCTGGACTTATAGCCCTCGACTCTATGCTTCGCGAACAGCAATTTGATACAGTACGCTTATTTGAGAGAAAGCCTGAGGCTGGTGGAACATGGGTTTTTGATAGACACCCTCCTAAGCCTTTGGGAGATGTACGCAAATTAAGCCAGAGAATAGCCAATACACATGAGGATATTCCAGAGGTTATCCCAAGCTATGTTCCAAAGACAAGTAAAGACAGGTTTATGGACAGTCCTTTGTATCCGCACTTGGAATCTAATGTGGCTGCTAAGATTATGGAATTTACTGAAGAGCTGTTCCCTACCAAGCTTTCTGATAGCAGTATTGAAAAGTATGGACATACATCTCCATTTAGACACCACACAACAATTAAGGAATGGGTTCAGGACTTGTATAAGCGGAAGGGACATCACGATCATCTTGAATTCAATACTAGCGTAGAATTGGCTCGCAAGGATCAGGATACTGGCAAATGGGAGTTGACATTGAGACGTTTTGGTAAAAACAAAGACTACGTTTGGCGTGAGTATTTTGATTGTCTCTTAGTGGCAACAGGAAATTACAATGTGCCTTATGTCCCAGATATCCCCGGGCTTCAGGAGTTCCACGATGCAAATTACGAAGCGGCTATACATACCAAAGCGTACCGCTCTCGCGAATTCTACCGCAATAAAAAAGTTATTGTGGTTGGTGCTTCAATCTCTGCAGCAGATGTTATTCATGACATCATCCCAGTCTCACAAACTCCGGTCTTGAGCTCTCAAAGAAAAAGCAAAGCCATTTTCCATTATCTTGGAACTGCACCTTTTGAGCACCCTAAAATCGAGATCAGAGGTGAAATTATACGTATTGACCCTGCAACAAATACCGTGTACTTTGAGGATGGAAGTGAAGAGCCTGGTGTCGACCGGATTATATTTGCTACCGGCTATAGTGCCAGCTTTCCATTTTTGCCCGACCTCGACCTCACCAACAACAGGTTCCATGATGTCTATCAAATGGTACTGCAAATCGACGACCCTTCTTTGGCTTTTGTCGGTTTTGCATCTGGTGGCTTTACGTTCAAAGTGTTTGAATGGCAAGCAGTACTTGCAGCACGTATATTTAGTGGTAGAGCACAACTACCATCAAAGGAAGAGCAGTATGAGTGGCAGGAAAAGCGCGTGGCCCAACTTGGTGACAACATCAAGTTTAACTACATCAATCCCAATTACGAAGAGTATTTTGAGACGTTGCGCCAATTAGCCACCAATGATGGTCCTGGCCGCAAGTTGCCAAAGTTTGAGCCGTACTGGGTTGATGTATTCCATGACGCTGCCAACCAGAAAATCAGATACTACACGATGACTAACTACAATGGTGCTTAAAAGTTTAGTGTCGATATCGAAGCTACAGAAACAAAATGCAAATACTGCCACAGTATTTTTATTTTTACTAGCAACATAGTGCCTTTTTTTCTATAGCTTTTGGTACTGGGAAAGATGAGGATTGTTCTCACGAAGAGAAACACAGTGTGAGCAAGCTTTGCACAATCATTTTCACTTCTGCATGAACTGCGAAATTACAATTTAAATGCAAAATTTAAGGTTGATTCCTGGGTTATATTCAACTTGAAAAACACTTTTGAAGCAATTATATTTATTAATGTGTGTTTTATAAACATATTATATTATTTATCAAGCACAATATAAAAATATATAACCACTAATTACTACGAGTCATAGTAATCACTCAAATCTTCCGCAAAACAAACTTTGTTATAGAACTAAATAGCCAAAAAAAAAAAACCCTGAATACTACTGCCTATCTCTTCTTGTTTGTAGAGCTCAATTACTGGAAAAGACCAGGGTTTTTATGGGAAAAAGCCTTTATAATAGCCCTCACCAGTGATGTTCGGGGCAGAAAAAATCTTTAAAGAGGCTTTTGTAGAGGTAAAACGTTTTTTTTTACCGCATTTTGCAACAACTGCTATTGACCCATGCGAACTCTGAAACACCACCTTTGTCTTTTAAGCTTGGCTTGAATAGCTTATAGTAAGTTGCACAGTATGTTTTTTATACAATATTAAAATTTAGAGCGATTTTCTAAGGAAATTTAAACTATATCGCGCTATATTATAAACCCAAAACCGATAAAACAGTGTAAGGTGCTCTATTACTACATTGATTGGAGAACTGGGAAAATCAAGCCATTTCCAGGGACACTATATTCTGGTGTCTCCAGATGTCCTTTTAGGAGCCCTGGAAAAAGGCCACTCCCCCATAAATAAGGAAAATCAAACCAATTTAATGCCCAAGCTGCATATTCCTCGCGATTGGTTCTTCTTACAATACCGGTAGCTTGTCCAATGTGGAGGGAGTTATGGCACGCTTAAACGCTTGTGCTCTTAATGCAGCAGGGCGCTACTATGGCAAAAAAAACAGCTATAAACCAGCGTCATGCCACCATGGGCAAGAATAACACCAGCACCACGTACCAATTCCTATGCATTTTGTGGTTTAGCACTGCAGGGTGAGGGATAGCCGTGCCTTTATACCCACTGGCTACACGAGGGAGTGCTCTTCAGCCATCTCAATGTCGAAGAAAGCCTGAAACTATATCCGGTAAAATAACCAGCATCTGTTTGGTGATCAGAAAAGCAATCGCGGCCTACATGCAAAAAATTGTTATCTCCTACGATAGTCCACTGAAATAACGACCACGAAAATTGTTTTCAGCAAGTCAGCATCAACTTGTCTTCTTAAGAGCTCCATAAACCGCAGTCAGTGAACCACTAGCTTACTATCATCTGCGACATTCGCTTTATACACTCTCAGGGACTCCCCACCCTAAACCCCAAACACTGTTCTTGTTCCTGTCGCGCACCTCAATATTTATAATTACATTCGCTTAACATACTGAAAGGCTAGAAATTACAACCACAATCGATAGTATGCTGCCCATAACGAACACCTGTAAACAGGTTTTCCAGCAAACCCCGATAGCTGATCGCAGGGCAACACAGTCATCTTTCTCACCGCCGTCTCCCGTATTTGTTTCTCAAATGCAATCTATGTTTACTGGCCAAGTTCTGCCCTTGACAGCTGGATACACTTCACCGTTAGCCCTTGCTGTTCTGCTGGATTCGCTTGTACACCACAATTATCTTCAAACTCCAAGCATAGACAGGAGCCCGTCGACTAATACATCTCCTGAGATGGCAGTCGTGTCAGAGTCTCTACCACATTGGCAACTGCAGCCTTCGATAACTACATCTGACAGAAATACGCTGTTTGTCGACACACTTTCACCCAAAACACCGAGCATAAACCAACATAATACTGCAGATCAAACGCTGCACTTTAAGATGTTTAATAAGCCTATTGTGGGATTGGGCATATATGGTAATGATAGCAGTGTAGGTGCAAACAGTGAAGTAACACCGGCATCCAGTATCTTTTATAGTAAAGCTCTTGATGAGCCCGTCAAAAAATCAAAAATTGCCACCACAGACTTAATGACTAGGTCTTCATCTTTTACAAAGGTAATGTCTGCCGAAGATTCTCCCACCACTATTGAATTTTTGAGTCCGCATTCTTCCAATGAAAATAGCTTTCAAAACAGTGTTACAGCAGAGGAAATACTTGCCGAATACCCATTTGAAAGTTTACTGAATGATCAGCCCACCGAACTGAACTCTATACTAGAAGGCCAAAATATTGATGATATTTTATTCGAGGTAGATATGCTTTTATTCCCAGAAGAGCAGGCAGGTGGCAATTACTTGGAGTGTGCACCAACGTATCCTCAAAAGTGTATTTCTACTACGCCAACATCAAACTCAGTTGTGACAGAAGCACAAGATTTAAATAATGCACCTTTATCAAAGCCGTCCGTATCACCATTATCAACTGTTTCGATTGGTAGAAAGAGCCCCAAATGCCTAAACACAAACACTGGTTCGATGAACGAGCAATCAAGGCTGACTCCTGTGACTCCTGCTCTTAAAACTCACAAAAGTATGCCAAAAATTTGCAAGAAGTTGAACCCCAAGAAGTCTCGGTCTATTAGCTCCCAACTGCAATCATGCAGCTTTGTGATGGATGCCAAATGCAAACAACCATCGTTACCAAATCTGGTTCCCAAGCGAATTGTAACAGCACCAGCTACTCTTCATGACTACTCTGAAGGCTTTTTCTCAATCAATAACAAATTCCTGTTTGTTTACGAGAACTCTGGGAAAGAGATGAATGGTAGTGATTCATCACGCATACACGCACCAATGCGCACATCTTCATCTTCATCAAATATGGTACCTCTGGAAAATGCAAAAGCGCTACACCAGCAAAATTACCATTATGATTCATGCAATCCACAAGGAAACCTGCCCCGAGTTCTCAAGAATATGCGTGCTGGAATGCTTGAGTTCCAGGTACATTTAAACAGCCAAAACCTTACTAGCATGTCAAAGAATAATCGCTAAAAGCATTGAAAACAATATGCCAATGATTACTATAATACATTGCTGAAAAACAGTACATCTATACTAATTGCAAACCATCATCAAAAAAACAATATATTGATGTTTGTTACAATTAATGTTGAAAAGCAAGGTGAAATCAGTTTTACAAAACGTTAATCATAAAAACCACAATATTATCAATTGCCACAAACACTAATTCGAAATTCAAATAATAATAATTACTTCAATCATTCATTCCAGGAAGAATCTTGTTTTCAAGGACCATGGCCATTCATTTGAAGCCAAGTTCACAATTTTTATCAATTCAGCCATTTATTGAAGTGCACGACTGCATTCAATTATTCCCATCACACTAGACTTTGCTGCCGCTTTAACAAACCACCTTATTCTCACTTTCATTCTCACCAACTCCAACACCCCGGCTTTCTCTTTTTATTGATTATTTCTTCTACACGATAACGCTACCGTTTCGTTTAATTTTAATTCTTTATATGGTACATATATTAATGTTATAAAAAGATATGCGAAAAACACTAACTTTCTACAAGTCTTTATCCCTAGGAACATAGTCCTCACCACTCAACACTTGATCGCGTCTGAATCTTCTGGTGAACTTGAACTGGCCCTCATAGCCATAAGCAGCCATGGTCAACCCAAGAGGTACCAATCCCATAAAAACAACGTTGAAAGCAGCTGACCGAGGCTTAAAACGGAAGTAGTGGCCTAACTTCTCTTTTGCTGTGTTAAATCTCTGAAACTCGGGGTCTGGTTGCAATGTACCGGCCATCTTGTGTGTCTTGTCGTTGTTCTAAAGCTCAGGGCTTGTCAATTGGTATGATTTTTCAATACATTTTCATTGGTAGGGTTATATACAGGACCACAAAGGTTTGCATCCTTGTTTATATCACAGAATGATCCATCAGTAGAGCCAATACAATTGGAGGGAGAGTGTCCAATACATTATGGAGCAGTCTTCTGTAGATCATAGGGCAACAGCGCTATTAACAGAGCACTTTGGGTTTTCACCAATTAGTCTCGTGGATGAAGTGATCAACGCAGTAAATCAAATTATGTACAAGTGTACGGAGGCGATAGAGACGTATTTGGTAGAGCGTCAGAAGGAGAAGAATCCTTCAGATGAAGGCGCTCTACAAGAGATTAAGATGGGGGTAGCCAAAATGGAGACACTTTTGGAGAGTCAGGTGGATCGTAATTTCGATAAATTTGAATTGTATACTCTTCGAAACATCCTCACCTTGCCTGCCGACTTGGTAGATCAAGGCTGGATTAAATTGAAGCACCACGAAGGGGTAAATTTTGAGGAAGCTGGTAAAAAAAAGGACATAGACGTGAAGATGAAGCGCTTAATTGCGGGAATACGCCATGAACTCTATATGCGAAAGATTTTAAAGCTTCATATCGCCAAGGCGCGCAAGCTCATCAAAACCCTTCGCCTTTTCCAGCGAGGAACCCAGTTCTTAGTAGAACGGGCTGTTGAAAAAAACGAGTCTACGTCACATACACTTTCTCCACAAGCTTGCGAGGCACTTAAGTCACTCTCGCCATTAGATGAAACACTTTACTTTTTGCTCAACCAAGTAGAAGAGCTTGTTCGAGAAACACAACGTATTTCCTCCAAAGTCACTGTGGGACCCAAAAACATTACTTTTTCCCAGGGGATACGAGACAAGTACATTGAATTAAAAGCCAATCACATAATGCAACGAATTGGAACCGCAAAACCCGACAAAAGCAAGCCAAAGAATATTTCAAAACTGAAGGACAGCACTCCCGCTAATTTTTTGATAATAAACAAACGTCCCGATGCTGACTTTGAGTTTGACACCGCTTTCAGTGGTGATTTATCGAGTATTTCTGATATCGATACCGTCCGAGAAATTGCACAAAGCTTATCGGATCCAGAAAACGACACCTGAGCTACTGGAATTGACAGCTACTGTCAAATACAACTTGAAATGAGCATTCTATACTTTTTTTTATCCAATGCCTTTGTACTATCAGCTTTTAGGAGCCGTGAAGCCCAACCTCAGCCAACAAAAAAAAAATGGCCAATCTCTAAATCATGGCTTGATTACAATCATTAGTCACAGCAGTCTTCAAGTATTAGTTTGCTGAACAGTATTACTCTAACAGTTTAGTTGTACCTGTGGTTGAACTAGTTATCGGGTATTTTATTGAAATGTTGCTGACTGCTTATCAGACTTTGGCGATGAGTGCCAACGACTCTCTGTTGAGAGTACAAATTTCTGGAGTCATGGGCTCTACATCGTACGTATCTGGTTAAAGGAGAGAAAAGTACTCTGAAGTACACTAGTTTACACTAAAGCACACATACTAACGCATGAAAATAGCCTTGCATGTTGGATAGTGTTGTTGATGCCGCAGCTAATTGAGCAATGGAGATTAAAACTGGCAGATGGAATTGCCATTGGTTTTATTACCATTTGGTTTTTGGGAGATGTGTTCAATCTTATGGGAGCTATTTGGGCAGGCCTCTTGCCAGAAGTGATATTTTTGGCAGTATGGTTTTGCATTGCGGACTTTATGATGATTTTTTCATACATTTATTACGAACATATTTATAAAAAGCATAAACCTGTGGCTGCTCATCCTGAAACTCGTCCTTTAGTAAGAAGACGCTCTAGTACATTAACTGAAATCGCTCTTGAGCCCGAGTCTCAAAGCACATTTACAAAGTACGTTTTGCCAATTGTATTTGTGGTTACTGCGGGTACTTTGGGATACTTCATTTCTGGTTCATCCGGAAGTGTAGATAATGGTGAAGATGATTTTTTTAATGCGCCTATTAAAGCTGGTCCCCAGTTTATGGGATACTTGTCGGCTTTTCTTTACCTAGGCGCTCGGATTCCCCAGATTATTCAAAACCACCAGCGCAAGTCTGTTCACGGGTTGAGCCTCTTGTTCTTTCTCTTTTCGACGTTGGGTAACTTAACATACGCGGGTCAAATTTTGTTTTATCGCAATGACAGCAAGTATATCCTTTTGAACTTGAGCTGGTTGTTGGGATCTTTAGGAACTATTTTCGAAGATAGTATTATCTTTTTGCAGTTCTACATGTACAAAGATAACACTGCAGTTGAGCATTAATGGTGGTCTGTACTCGTTGAACAGGAGAACGCTCTTTTTCTTATAATCTGCCTGATAAAGATGTACATTAACAATTTTCACATTTTCTTTTATTCAATAAATATGAAAGCAAATCAAAATTAGTGGTTTTGCTTTTCATAAATTTGGTTGACTGATGCTAACAGGCAACTTATTATGCTTTGCGCTATGTTTTCGCTTGGGGAATTCACAATAAAGCAGTTGTATTTTAGCGTGGTTCCACAGTTATTTTTTATTGTATTTTATGATGTATAAAGATGCAACGCTATTTCCGTCGCAAAAAGAACAATACAACATTGTGATTTGACTTTGCCGAGCCGTTATCTCTATTACAACGAGGTGTAGTTAGTGTAGTACTTTATTCTGGGCGGTTGTTAAATGCTGGGCTTTATAAATATATATGTATAACAGTGCTAGACTTCTATCCCTTTGGTTCAAAATTAAAATGTAAATCATTGTATTTCAAGTGATTGTAGAAAGAGAGGCAGATTATTGAATCGTAATAGCAACAAGATGATTTAGTGGATATTTGAGAATAACTCAAATATAATCTCTCACCATTTTTCTGTACTAAACGTTAATGCTTCAATGTTTTAACTGCCAATTAAATTGAAATATTGAGTTTAATTGCAAGTAAAATTAATGAGTTGATAACAAATTCGACCATTGTAATTAGAATGATATTAAATTTGATGGTGGTATGATGGTATTTTTAAGTATGACATTGTTGATTAAAATGGTTTGTGCAAGACGAATTGAAAAGAAAACATGAAGTTGGTCATGCCAGTTTATTCATTACCAAATGCGCTGGTATTTACTATCTATTACGTTCCTACAATTTCGTTTATTGTTATTTTCAACCGATAATTTTAGTATACTACAATTTTGAATATATATTACCCCCCGAGATATAAGAAAGAAGGGTTCGGCAATTAGACAATAGTTGAAACAACATTGTCACGTAATTTCAATAGCAAATAAAAAACCCTTATTTGAAACGGGAAACGTATATGACAAACTAAAACATAATACTGTTTCAGTTTAACATAGGGCACATAAGTTTTAATTTCCTTTTCCTGCTGAAAGTAGAATTAACGAAGAAACGTGATATTGGAGATACGGATAATTGTGTTGACTGAGTGTCTCAACTGTAATTGAATATTTTGAACTTCAGTTAACGACATCCATTTATAATTAAAAAGAGCCAAGTCCAAATATATTTATACTAAAAGATCTTATAAAGTGTTTCTCAAAGAAATCAACATAGCTAAACATCAATTTGTTCGCTTCGTAGCAAGAACATCGCAACATAAACGGTACATTAACAATTTGAATGTTTTGCTGTCTTTCAACTACTTAAATATTAATGTGCTTTGTAGAAAATCAAAGTCTAATCCTGTCAAGGCTCAGTGTTGTCCAAAAACAACACAACCAAAGTCATAGTGTAAATTGCTTCTATCATAAATCATTATTATTTCAATTCTTCATCTCATCATATTTCGCCTTTGAAAGCCACTTTGCCCAAACTACAATCACATTTTCCCCTCCAAATTCTCACACAATATCCTTTTCAAACTATACACAATATCCTATTCAAACTATACCCAAAACCATTAACCCTAACCAAACCTTTATAAAAATTGTCTAAAATTGGAATCTTCCAACCACCCAACCTTCTCAAACGCAGCATACAACCGAGACGCTTTGTTGACATCAATTCGACACGCCTTCTGCGCATCAGTTCTTCTAAATTGCTTACCCTGTTTCAACCGCACAACCTTTTCATAGAATAATCTACGCTTCGAGTCCAAGTAAACCAAAACCGGCAACCGTAGTATCGACGCCAAAAGCAACTCCGCGGGATGTACTTTGTCAGCATGTGGGTCCAGAGACAAGTCCATTGGCTGGCCCTTCCACTCAATTTTGAGGCATCGATTATGGGGTAAGTTGTCTGTGTTGGGACAGTAGTTAGGCAAATTATCCAGAACCGGAATTGGCCTGGGCAGCAGCACCCTCGATCCGGAACTAGAGGCATGTGAGGTCGGTTTACTCACCCGTTTTTTGCGTTCTTCAAACCGAGGTACACCCTCCGTGAAATCCGGTAACGATGTGACCCTTCGAGTGCGCACACGATCAATATCCGACTCACTCAGTGAATCAAACGCAGAAGAGTGTGAGTTGGCATTACCAGTGGAATGGCTGCTGCTGTTGCCGCCACTATTATTATTGGTGCGACGAGATTGGTAGCAACGCCGCAGAGTTGTTGCACCCTGTTGTGGTTGTATTGAGCCATATTGTTCGATAAAACGCTGGTGTTGCGCAATATACTTTTTTCCATGAACAACACTAGACCACGGCGCAATCGTCAATATGTAATTCTTAAACCCCAACGTCCGAAATGCGCTAGCAGAGTCAGCGCATCGAGGAATTGTCTTCAATTTGGGCTTTACGTCGTGCTGGTAGGGTGAAAGCGGAGGCGATAAAAAAACCAGTGACGGGGGTGCCAATTGATCGGATTTGGCTTCATTTACTGGTGTGAGACACCCTGAAAGACGTCTAGTATGAGATCGTGATTGTGGATGGTGTAATGACATTATTCAATGCTTGGAATGGTGAAACTACTGCTACTTTGTAAGCCTTTTAAGTACGCGATGGGCAAATATTTGAGATGACTTCAAACAAAAAGAAATATCAAAAGAAACAAAAATTTTGCAACTGAAAAAGAAAACCGTATGACAAAAAAACGATTCAAATTCCGTTCATTCTTGAATGAACAACTAGGATGAAAGACGTGATCAATGAGACAATCAGTCGTATGGGAATGACATTCTCAATTGACGAGGGTTTGTATTTTCAGGAATTTTTAGGTAAAAGTTCAACAGTATTCATGAGGTCTGGTGACTACGCTCGAGGTATGAATATCTGAGTCCGCAGCGTCGTGTAAAGTAATACAAGGTGAGAGTGACGAGGGTATGTGAAGTATGATAAGAACAAGAGTAATAACAAGAGTGAGAATGGGAGTGGGAATGGGAATAATTATGAGCATAATATGTGAACAGTTATGAGAATGATTATACGATTAATAATAATGAAAATGTATAGTAGAGAATGATCTTCTTGAGTGAAATCCATTAAGCAATAATAATCCTACTGGCTCATTAGCCCATTCCTTCTTTATTACATTTTGTAACTATTTTCCTTGCTACATAGAGGTTTCGTTTTGGGTGACGATTAACTATATTGTGAGTGGCAATTGCGATAATAAATATTGATGACAAAATTTACTAATGACAATATTTGTTGATGACATCTTTTTCTCGGTGCTCTTTGCTACAAAAAACAATTTTAATATTATCAGACTTTTTTCCTTTTTCAAATATACTTGCCCGAATTTTAACACTGCTGTTATCTTTTGATCTCTTGTTATTTTACTCTCCTGATCTCTCAATCTCTTTCCCCCCAATTGAACTGTTATCGAAATTTCCTATTACCCCCAATAGCCCTCTAGTGATAAGAGGTTGAACATGGCGAGAAATTCAAAAAAAGTAAGTCACGTGTTGTGGTACCAAGGGCACATTGCGGTACTCCGATGATCAAAGTGTTTCAAAAAGGGAATAAAAAGTCCGGAGGAGATGGGTGTGGGATGTGGGGGGTAGTTTTGAACAAAAGGAAGAGTATTTTAATTATTAATAATGGTTATTCACTTAATTTTTGAGTAAAGATGGTATTCCCCACATTCTCAAGTAAAGCTGAAAATTTTGAGATTGTAAAAGATTATTGTGACCTTGAAACACTTAGGATTTTGAGTTTGAACAATAACTAGATTTTAAAACGGGTGGAATTCAATACGCATCAAACAAAGTGAAATTTAACGGTTACAATTGCTTCTGGGGCCATTTCATGTAGAAAGCTGTATGATTTGTGTAATGAATGTAGTTATTGAATTCAATTGTATTAACGCTATTATTGCCATAATTGTACATGATCATATTATTATATTTATGTGAACGTATTTATACAATTCCTTTCAATTATCTTCACTGATTTTAATTCATAACTTCACTAAATTTATTTAGCTTCAATCGAACTTATTCATTATCATGTTCATCTGGTTTGTGGGCTGTGCAGCATGTAAGGCGTATAACTCAACAGCAATACTGCAATAGATGTGCCAAAAGCTGCGGAAGCCGATGTATATTTCAATACGCCTCGTTTTTACTATAAAGAGAAAAGAGGCAAAATACCAGGGAATATCCGGCTATTTTTTACTCAGCAATGATTAAGATTGTAAAATACGCAATAAGGTTATTTTGAATGAGAAATTTACGCAATGAAGGTAGAAAATGAAGTTTTAATAGATAATAGAGGTATTAGATTAATATATTTAAAGGTTTTAAATCAATATCATTGATACCAGTAATGTTAGTACTATTTTATACGTTTCATACATTAAAAATTCCCAATGTCTTTTAATTCAATGCTATTTAGTTCATTACCAAATCTTTCTAATTAAGTATACATGAACCATTTATTATGTTACCATCTTTAAGGTTTGTATATTTTATCTCCTCTATTTTGTAGTTGCTTCCTGCCAAAGTCTATTTTTCTGTCGATCCACAACCAGATACTTAGTAATCCACTAAGAAAAAGAGGCTCTATTGATGGATTTCCATGAATATCTTCAATTGTGAATTTCGTATTATCAAGAGCTTATTGTTTTATTTATCATCTTGTTTGAGGCTTTGAAAATTTTCAATTACAAGATCTTCAGTATAATTTAACAATAAGATTTCTATTGGAACTTTGGATAACAAGGTAATTTAACGTAGTCTCCGTAGTTATATTTTTGTACTGGCATTTTGTGGCATTTAAAGAGCGTGGCGACATAAAGTGTTAATTATTATTAATATAATCTAGTGCCATGAATGGGAGAAATGGTTTACAGAGGGTGTAATAATTGCAATTTATAGTTTGAATGCGATCTTAGTATTGTTAAATGTGATTAAAGAAAAATATAATTATTAAAGATAATCATATTTGAAAATTGTAGTTGCAAATTATTAATATAGGCATTCGAGCCTTTTCCTTATTATGGTCTAAACTTGAATTTTTGGATTCTAAAAACTCACAACTATTTGCTGAGTTCATTTTCTCTACTGTTTTATTATTTGCTTCCCTTTTTGCTCAAACAAAATTCATTAAAAATAAATTGGTATCAGTATATTAATCTATATCATAGTCTACCCTTTCACTAATTTACTGTTTTTGATTAAAGATATATAAAAAAGGCTGGGCTTAAAAGATGAAACTAGAAAGACAAATGACTGTGAAACAGCTGTGAAACAGATGCAAAATTCATCAATAAACAGATTTTCATCTTTTACTCAATCGCATTTTCAAGTCAATCATTTCATTTTGATTTCAGCTAATTAGTATTTCACATTGTAAAATCTTCATATAATTTTAAAGTTCATGATATTCGGAACATGTTTAGAAAGAGCCCTATATAAACCATATAAAAGTATTTGTATACTCGCTGCTTTTTAAAAACACATATAATATTAAACTATGAAATAGCGAATTTTTATTTAGTTTGATGCCATGTATATAATGACTATTTGAGCTAAATTAAAAAGTGACAGCTTAATGTAGATTCGTGATTTTCCAAAACTAACTTTATACTAAAAGTTGCCAAAGATATGTATCAAGCAAATGATTGAAAAAGTGTATATCTAAGCAGTTTCGAAAAATATTGTTTAAAATGGATCAGTTTATCAGCTGTAAAACTGCTCTTTAGCTTTAGCACATAAAAGCTTTTAACAAGTACTTTCAAAGCCATTATATGTTGTAGAAGGTAAAAATGTTTTACAAGATGGCTTTCTAAAGTATAGATTTTAAAAACTTGAATAACAAGCAAGTGTAATATAATTTTAGTGAAAGCAAATACTTTTAAGAAAAGTAATTATAATAAAAATCATCATGTAAATCACTAAATGATAATGGTTAATTGACAGGTTGCTTAGATTAAATAAAACTATTCATATGAATAATGTTGATATTTCAATTTTAGATAATAATTTTTGAACAATACAATAAAACTAATTCTATTTATCAACTATCCTTATTCTTAGTAATAATTGTTATAACTTTATTGGTTTAGGTAAACTTGTAATTTTAATCAGTCTAACTTAATTCTTTTCTTGGTCTTGATATTGAAGTAAAAGTCACTAATTAACAACTAGATAGCAGTATAAATATATAATGAATAAAACATTTATTGATGGCTTTATTGAACCCCATGTTATATAATCTTAGTATATTCTATACTCATTCTACATAAATGAAAATCAGCATATCATATTATGCTGTTTTCCGTTTATATGCTCATATTCTTTCCACCAAGCATAATAATAAACTTACCCCCATTCTTAAGATTTTTCACAGTAATGCTTTTAGGCATATCACAAGTACCTAAGCATAAACCTATACGGACAAACCTTAAATAATCAAATGTCCCATATTTTACGCTAATTGGCTCCAAATTATACCAATTTGTACAAAAAGACGCACTAATTGTCCATCCCGACTACAAATACAACAATAACACTCGAAATGTGCAATTTTCAGTTTCAAGAATGATTTAGTGTAAAATATACCAGGTGCTCTTTTCGAAATTCTTGAAAAAAGCCGATGGCTTATATAACATTAAAGGGTCTTACCAAATACATTTTACCTGAAATTGTTCCTAGCTCTGTATATCTCTTTATCTCTCAATTTCTCTCTTTTTATATATTCCTCTTTATCTCTCTACCTTCAATTTTTTACATGTGTTGTATTAAATAGTCTTCCCAACTTGACCATCTGGAGCGATGATCATCGCAGTAAATCAAAGCCTAAATTTTCAAAGCTCCATCTTCATCCTATGAATCCCATAAAAATGGTTCAGTATGCTGGTAAATTATGTTTGGCGCCTATGGTCCGCTCCGGAGAGCTAGCCAATCGTCTTACTGCACTTCACTATGGCGCCGATCTTGTATGGAGTCCAGAGTACGTAGACAAGAAAATGATTCAGACCCAACGCATGGTCAACGATGAGCTTGGTACTGTCGAGTATACAATTCCAGGAGATCGACCTACAGTGGTCTTTCGCACAGTTCCGCTGATAGAAAGAGGGAAGCTCATCTTTCAGCTTGGCTCATCAGATCCAAAGATAGCAGTGGAAGCAGCGCTGCGGGTAGCGCAAGATGTTGATGGTATAGACCTCAACTGTGGGTGTCCTAAACCGTTCTCAACACACTCGGGAATGGGAGCTGCTCTCTTGGGTACCCCCGAAAAGCTTTGCTCTATCTTAAAAGCGCTTGTGGCCGATGTTGGTAAGCCATATGGTATACCCATTAGCTGTAAGATACGTTTACTAGACTCTTTTAGCGACTCCCGGGACTTGGTTGAACAGATTTGCGAAACAGGTATAGCAAATTTGACTATTCATTGCCGTACAAGGGGAATGCGCAATAGAATGAGTCCCCAATGGGGCTATTTGACTCGAATTATCCCGTTGGTTCAGTCAAAGGGCATATCTGTCATAATTAATGGAAATTTGCAATCTCGGGCGGACTTTATCAACATGCAACAAGCATTAGACAACAAAAAGGTGGGAGGTATGATTGCTGAATGCGCCGAGTGCAACTCTTCAGTCTTTCGTGATACTAAAGACCCGCCATTAGCACCAAAGCAGGTGGTTCCGACGTACTACAAGATCGCTCGTAAATACAATACCGACTTCTTTTCCAACACCAAGTTCCTGTTACTAAACCAAATTCCAGGAAAGTCGCCATACTACCAAAGAATTGCCAAGCTGAAAACTTTTGAGGACATCGACAAGTTGGTGCTGGAGTTGGAAACTGATTCGGACCGATTCCTGGAAAACATATACATTAAAGACTGTCAAAAGCAAAGGTCATTCGCTGCAAAAGACTACGAGGATTTTATCCAAAAGCGCCATGCCAGTATGCCAGAGTGGTTGAAGGAGGGTGAGCCACAAGCAGGCCCCAACGAAATGAAGAGAGCGAGCAACGAAACAACTCCGGCTACCAAAAAGATAAAGGCGCAATAGACATAGAGACCCATTAGAGCCTAAATCTTTTTAAATTATTATCTAATGTGTACCTCGATTACGTAGACTATATACAAGCATACCTGAGGAATGCAGAGGGTTTCAGTAGCAATTTAAATCACTGCAATAAACGCTTAACGCCGCACCATACACCAGCAGCGCCAGCCATCAAGACGGTAGAGTAACCCATGGGTTTTATACCGGAACGCGATCTAAAAAGCGCACCAGCCAAGGCACCAGCCACAACAGAGTTAACATCGTCATGTACACCACGAACAGAGTCCAAGGTCGAGTCAATCAAGTTATAAGTCAAGGCCAAAACACCGGCAGAATTACCTAAGTAGGGACCTCTTTTGGTAATGTGATTCAAAATAGTATTCAATTGCAACTTGGAAGACGCATTGGGAGGCAAGTTTTTCAAACCCTCCTGGAAACCATAAGCACCACCAACACCCAATCCCATCAAGTAAACTGCACCAGTACCGTATGACAAGTCATCTGTCCAAGTACGCGAAGGGATCAAACCCTTGGATCCTTCGATTGTATTCAATTGTTCTTCTTCCAAATCCAAATACTCAATTCCCTTCTCTAATCCTGCCAAAGGGTGTAATCTGGCCGTATCCAAAGCCCCCGGGGCATTCAAGATCGACGACACATCTGAAACTTGTGCCGGGTCGAACCCCAATGAGTGTTGCTGCTCAGTTTTGACCGGCTCTTGCTCAGTCTTCTTGCCTCCAAATAACCAGGACATGTTTATATTCACTTATTTTGACCCACTTTTTCACCGCAAATTTTTAAAAGCCACAATGCGTACTTTTCTATTCAACCAATACAATGCCACTGAAGGAAATAAAATCTAGCTTTAGGCTCAACAGCTTGATGTCTGGCTAGCTTAAAGTGACTCTTTTGCCATTCTTTGATGGTGGTTTAAAATTTTTCAATGTAGATTTTTGCAACATGCAAAAAAACGAGAAACCTGTAAAAAATAAAAAACTGTAACTTTCTTTGTAAAACCTGTAAAATATGTTTTTCAAACGTGTGGGCTGCAAAATTGCAAAACAAACAGCGATAACCTGCAAAAATGCTAAGGAAGTGGTTTAAGCATATCATTCTGCTTGGGTGCAAATAGTATATAAAGCCCCAGAATTTTGAAGTTCTAGTTGCCATCCTCAGTATTACTATGTTCTTGGACATTATTGATAAGGACTTCGACACCTCACTTGGCTTTAGTGTATCTGAATGTGCTGAAGAAGAGTATCTGGAGCCAGCAGAATTGTCTGTATCGCTCCAACAGCCACGATTCAAAGAGCACTTTAGTTGGGAGCAAGATATTAGTGGCGGCATCAATGGGGGTAGTAAGAGTGGAGGGAAAGTTAATGTCAATGGAAAAGTGAACTTGAATGTCAACATTGATGTTCACGAGGATGCCAATGGAGATATTAATGGGGGGATCAACGGGTATTTTAGTGGGTATTTTAGTGGAGATATTAGTGAGCATATAAATGAGCATTTCAATGAGTACATGGACAACAGTGATATTAAGAATATTAATAGGGAAAGAAGAACAGAGAGATTATTATTGCAGGAGGGCAAGCTGATTAAAGATGATAAATTATTGACTCATCTGGGTAAATTGTCTATCAACCAGAGCTGTATAAAAGACAAACAGTCTGGCTCTATAAATAATAAACTGTCTAGTTCCATGGGCAGTAAAGTTTCAGGCAACCTGGACCCAAACAACGGCTATCTGAATGAAAGACTATTGACCAACCTCGATAAGCTCTTAACCAACCTGGAGAAAACACCGAATAATCAGGAGAAACTATTAGCAGATCAGATTGATAAACTATTAAATAATCTGAGCGACAAAATGAACGGCAGACTATTCACCAAGCTATTGCGGCGGAATATACTGCTCAATTCAATAAAAAGGTCCCTGTCAACCAAAATCAATGATCTCTTGAACCAAACAGAAATCTTTCCTCGCTACTGTCCACCAACCGAAAGACAAACACTAGTATTTCAATCATTTTTGACCTCCTATTTGGCCAGCATAAAAGAAAGCCAAGAGGAGAAAATCCCTTCGATGCCTCAGCTTCCTCTTGCCAAAACAAATACCAACTTGGCTACGTATGTGCACCGCTTATACATATATAACCAGTATCTTCGTTCGGATTTTGGTACCTTGACCGATTGCGTTGGACGTGTCTTGTCGAGAGTACGGTTTGCTATTCCTCCAGGTTCAGCTCAAACTCTGCAGCGTACTATACAGCAGCCAGACGTATCCTTAATGAAGGGTGCTAGTTCCCGTCCTTCTTTAGTGGCTGCAAATTCCGGCGAAACCGTTTGTTTAAAGCACCATTACAATCCGCTTTTGAGTGTGGATATCTACCGTTCGATCAACAAAAATGGCAAACTAGTTGTATGATTGTGGAAGTACCTTATATCCGTAATTGCGAAGTACCTCCATAATTACATGATATCTTGATGATTTGTCGAGGTACCTGCTCCCTTTAATTGCCTTCTACGTCCTAAGCCACTTTTTCCGTTTAAAATAGTCTTAAGTTACCCGAGGCTTGCTCATGGGAATTTGGAACATCTCACCTTCCATGACTATATAGCCATATCGCCTATTGTATATACTGTAAAAAAATTGTATAGTGTAAGAGCCTATTGCTCTTCTAATTTGTCTATAATTTCCGATGAAAGCGTTTAACAACTACTTTATAGTTATTAATCAATATTTCAAAGGTTATAATCAATATTCTGGTCTTTGTAACCAATATGCTTTTCATTTCAGCCATCTATGTGGCATCAACGTATGGCTCTTTGATCTTTAGGGCATATATCAGAATCCTGCATGTCATCTTTCTCAAATTTGGAAAGTTGGCCTGTACAAGACTACTGAATCAACCCGTAGCTACTTTCATATAGACAGAACGTAGCAGAACCCCTTTGGTAGAGCAGTTTCGCTTTACTCTGGAAATGACCAGCTCTGTGGTTTTTATGGACAAGACTCAAAATAAAGACATCCATAATGTACACCTGCAAACTCAGCTAGATTTGCTACCTATGGTGAATCCTCGAGAACCTGGTGCGGCATCTAATGTTCGTGAAAAGGTATTAGAAACACCAGACGTAAGTGTTTCAAGTCTTGAGATGAAAACACGATCGCCGCGGACTCAATATGTGCCTCCACTCAATTTTGCATTAGTGGAAGACGGGATTTACCGGTCTGGGTTCCCCATGCCTATAAATTATCCGTTTCTCAGGCAATTGGGCTTGAAAACAATCATATATTTGGGAGACTTGGGTGTAGACGATAAGAGCAAGAAGAAAGATAAAAAGAATAAGAAAGATAAACATGGCAGCGCCGAGATTATGGAACAATATCAGGAATGGATCGGAACAACGAATATTACATTCCATAGACTATTAATGGAGCTGTCGCAGGAGCCATTCACCTCACTGGAAGTACAGCAGCAATCATACAAAGCTTTGGAGACTGCTCTTCAGCTCATGCTTAACAAACAGAACTTTCCTATGCTAGTGCATTCTAATAAGGGAAAGCACCGTACCGGGTTACTTGTAGGGCTATTGCGAAAGTTGCTACAAGGTTGGTGTCTCAGTGGCATTTTTGAGGAATATGAGAAGTTTTCTATGGGCAAAGCTGAGTTTGATTTGGAAATCATTGAGATGTGGCAGCCAGAATTATGGATTGACGATGAATGCAAACCGGAGTTTGTACGGGTTTGAATGGTTAAATAATATATGAAAATATACATAGCAAATATATATAAATAAAAAAAGCAGAAAGGAGGATCAAGCGTTATTTTTCATTTCTCTAAGTTTCTGCATCACTTCCACGCGCTCTGTCTTTCCGGTAGCTTTTTGAACCGCGGGATCTTCTAATCTCATGAAAGGATTGTGTTCAAGTTCATCTCCGATAGTGAAAACACCAGTAGTATGCTTGTGAGTGTTGGTATATTGGCTCAACTTTCTAATCGCCTCATTGTCAAGCACTGTTTGAGAAAATTTAACGTTTGACTTAGTGTATTCGTGTCCTGGGTACACCTTGGTATCTTGTGGTAACTTAGCTAGAACAGAGTTCAACGAGCTGTCCATTTGTTGGGCTGTTCCCTCAAAAAACCTTCCACATCCACTCGTAAAGAGCGTATCACCAGTGAAAACTGCTCGTTCCCCAGTGCTAGAGTCTTTTACATAGTAGCAAATTGAATCCTGAGTGTGACATGGTGTGTGTAATGCTGTAACTTGCAAGTTGTCGCCTACATCGATCACCTCCATGTGCGACGGCGTATAAGTCACCAAAGGCGATTTCTTCCCAGCAATGACTGGCAAATCCGGATACATAACATGAAATTCTGCATTACCTTGAGAATGGTCGTAGTGATGGTGTGTATTCACAATTGCTTTGAGCTCGTACTGTGTCTTGTGAGTCTCGAGGTATGCCGCGACTTCCAATGGCTCTGCTGCGTCGATCAACCAGGCATTTTTGGATGGCATGTCCACCAAAAGATACGCATAGTTGTCACCAACTCCCCACCGCATGGGTATAGATTCAATGTGCATTGTTCTCTTATCAATGGTTCTTTTGGCAATGTTTCGTAAGCAATTGAACATAAACCTAGATATTTATATATGACCAATCAGTCTGGCCGAGCTCTGATATCATCTTGGTTCTTTTATACAGGATTTATCATCTACCGGCCCCATTTACGAGCTTCCATACCTTCGGGGGGACTAGTCTCAAAGGTCTTGTTCTTCGCTTCTTTCCAGTCAGTGGTAAGAACTGTGCCGTTAGACTCAACATACGATTTCATCATAGCACGGCGAGTATCATCGTCAACATCTTTGTATAATTTTGCAAAAAAATCAGATTCACCTTTATCCTCTTCTTCATCGTCAACATTGAATGCTGACCAGTTGATGGCTTTCTTGGAGGACGTTGGGTATGCCAAAGGCTTTGATGAGTCTGAAGTGGCGTTTGTTGTATGATTCTGGGTTATAGTGTCTTTTCCATCTCCTTCAAGACTGCTCCATTTGATTTCCAGAGTTTTAATGAGGCAAATTTCAATCTTGGTACTATATACCTTGTAATAACTCTTGGTAGTATTGATGTTGTCAAACAACGGATCCAATTCGAAGTTATACTCGGAGCCAGCAGCGCTGGGAAAAGATACGGATAAAGATCGAGAGCCAAAGCGAATATTAAGCAGCTCTTCCTTGACATTTTTGGCGTAGATAGTTATAATCACGGAATCGATGCTTTGGTACCAGTCATCTCTGATCTTTGGTTTGAGTGGCGCATGTTGGTTAATGATATTGATGTTTGTACTAGCTAGTTGGGATGTTTCCTTTGTATCTAAGGTAGATTCAAAAGAGGTAGGCTTTCCATGAGAGTTTATAAGAGATTTTTCTCTATTATCATTAGTATTATTCTCTTTATTCTCTTCTTCTTCTTCTTCTTCTTTTTCTTCTTCTTCTTCTTCTTCTCCCTCTCCTTTATCATTTCTTTCTCCGTCCTCCTCTCTTTTTCCTTTCTCCTTTCTTTCTCCGTCCTCCTCTCTTTTTCCTTTCTCCTTTCCTTCTCCTTCCGCAACCTCTTCTAAACCATGGTTCTTCCTCAAATCATATAAACACTTTTGCTTCCAAATCTCCAAGGTTGGGTCTTTGCATCCATGATCAATTGCTAGTTCGAAGTTGCGCAACGCCAACTTTGTATTCTTTTCCAAGTAATAAACAAGGCCCAACCTAAAGTAGCACATACCTTTTAGTTCACGCACACCTCTCTCTTCTGCAATACTAAACGCCATTGAGATATCACTCTTGGCACTACCATAGTTGTGCAATTTCTGATAAGCATTTGCTCGTTTCAAATATGGCTGAAAAGCCTTGGGGTTTTCCTTTATAGCTTGTGTGAAGGCGCTGATAGCACCAAGAAAGTCCTTCTCGACGGCACATTGGTCGCCTTTTTTAATCACTTGATCAATTGCCATTATAACTGTTAATTGAACATTTTGGCTTTTTTTTTTGCACTTCTTAAATTAGATATAACTGCCAAATATATTGATTATTGACAGAAATAGCTATATGAAAAATCACTACTAGATTATATATAGTATGCTGGACTAATTAGCTATCACATATTTGGTAAGTTGACCTAAAGAATCAAAATTAGTTCAATAACTTCTATTTTAATTTCTATTGATGATAGTTATCTAATTCAAAGTAAAAAATTGGTATTTATGGGTTGAGAGAGCTTAATAGAAATGGAGAATATGTCAAATGTTTAGTGTATGCAATAAATAACGTCAAATTCATATAATTATTCATTAATTTCGGGCTGTTCAAATTCTCATTTATTCTTTATTCTTCAATCTTCACACATCGCTGTTACTCTTTAGTTTCACCCTTAAACATGAGTTTTAATTTTATTCTATTCATGAATTTCTAATATACATAGTCTACGACTCTCCCGCGGCTTGCACGAGATCCAAAAACTTCTCCTTGGAGATTTCATTCATCAATTCCTCTTTCTTTGCCAGGCCTACCTTTTCCTTACTTATCTCTTCATTGGTTTTGATCTGCGTGGACATAACAGCATTGAAAAGACGAACGACACCCTTTTGCGCTACTTTCTTCATCTGACGTTCTTTATTGAGCACAGCCCTGACCTTTTCAGGCTCATTGGCTGAGGGTAACAAGTTGGTGATGCGGTGCTTGTCGTGCGCCTGCTTCTTTTCTGCTGACAACGCACGCTTAGCCTTAGCCTCCAACTTGTCAGACTCCAACTTCTTCAAGGTGACCTTGTTTCTGGCCAAAATAGGATCTTTTCTATCATAAGCTTTAAGTTTAGACCCCACAATAGCAGTAACGGCATTTGCAAATGATTCTGATCCATCATCAGTATTCTTTTTCTTTTTCAATTTGGGGAGATCTTCATCATCTTCGTCGTCTTTATCGCTTTCGTCTCCTTCTTCCTTCTCGGAATTGGAGTCTTCCGATTCTGATGATACATCGTCTACATCCATCTCATCATCGAGCTCAAGATCATCTAAATTCTCCTCGCCCGACTCACTGCTCAGTTCGGCGTTTTCTAAAGTCACTTCCTTTGCTGGAATAACATCCTTAGCAACTGCTTTGCTCAACTTTTGCTTCTTCAATGCTGAACCCATCACTGTCTTAAAGAGGAATCAACTTGTTGTTTCCACCATTATAGCTCATCTCATCGGGAGCCAAAAATTTGGTTCTGATATCATCTCTGTATGCAGGTCCACATCCTTCTAGCGACGTCTAGCTAGGACCATTTGGCAACCCAACCTACACCATTTAGGGACGCTGTTTGCTGAGCTACTGCTCCTAAAGTAGCATTTTTAATAATGTATGGTCTATTTAGTCTATTCATCAATTTTCAAATGCTAAGCTGCGGTTCTAGGCATTTCAAACATAATTCAGCTTCTAGGAGTGCTGGAACACTCTTCAAAATTACCAATTGTAGCCATGAACCCAGGCTTGTCATGTGCCTGTAATTGTTACTGTAGGTACTGTGTATTTTATTTTATTGCCATTATTGGTGGTTGAAGTAATGGTGAAATTGTTTGCAACAAATGCAAAACCAAAACAATGTTTATAATTGGTTTCATCTGCTATTTACAGCGAACAAATTGTGCTTTTATGGACCGATCACCATTATATAATGAGCCTAATACCTCTCACTTGGTACGGAGACTGCTGCCTGATTTCAGG
Organism: Wickerhamia fluorescens; assembly: GCA_001599155.1. Classification (NCBI taxonomy): domain Eukaryota; kingdom Fungi; phylum Ascomycota; class Pichiomycetes; order Serinales; family Debaryomycetaceae; genus Wickerhamia; species Wickerhamia fluorescens. The sequence continues at coordinate 171,007 of BCGE01000008.1, read as the reverse complement.
CAGTCCAGGGAACCGCGGTTGCCGAAGAAACGGAAGCTTTCCAACTACTATAACAGTCACATACCGATGCTGCGGTTAAGCGCTCGAATAGGACAATCGCCTAAACTGGCTTTGGAGCTAACTAGTGTACGAGAGTCTATTGCAAAGCGCCAAAATGAAGTGCTAGAGCTTAAGAGCCAAATAAACTCACTCAAGACAGAGCGTGGCAAAGAGGAGTTTGAGTTCCATCGCTTGGATGATGAGTATGTTAGACTCAAAGACGAGTATGTACTTTTAAAGAACAAATTAAATGGCTTGGATGAGAGTAAAGAAGCACGTCTTTGTGCGATAGATGAGAGACTTAAGCTTGAGTCTAAACAAATATATCTTGCCCATGAAGCACGTAATAATGAGTTGAAAGAATCAGTGACCAAGGATATGGAAATAGTTATAAAAAAGATTGTTGCTGGGGACCAGGCCAAGAAAACTGAACTTCTAAAAAGACGGCTGGAGCTTGTGGCAAACCAAAAGCTAGGTGAAAAAGACTTGAACCGTAAATTGATAAAACTCGTGGAAGACCATAATAAGCGAATTATTCAGCTTAAAAATGAAATGGATGGTACTGTAAGCACTCTAGAACAAGACATCCGTCGCTTTGCAAATGATACAAAAGCCAAAGAAGAAGAACTCTCGAAACGCGAAGAAGAGCTTAATCGATTGAACGATAAAAACTCTAGATTTAGTACCATACTATCACAAATAAAGCTTAAAAATGCCGATAAGGAAAATGAGATTCAGCTGTTACAAAACGATCTTGCCAGCAAGCAGAGTTCTGCTGAAGATTTGATACAATCTTTCAAAGATAAATCCCATGAAGTTGAGTATTTGCTTCTAGAGACTAAGCAGACCAACTCATACCTTGCCAGCCAGGAAAATGCAAGAAGAAATCTTCACAATAAACTACAGGAATTAAAGGGTAATATACGTGTATTCTGTCGCATAAGACCCCCACTGTTTCAAGACGAACCTTTGGCGGAAATTGAAGTACCCGATGATGAACTCAACGAAAACTCAAACCAAGAAATCGTGATATCTAGAAATGCCAATGAAACTTCTAATATAACTCTGCATAACATACAATCATATAAATTTCAGTTTGACAAAGTATTCCTGGCGAATCTGTTAAATCAAGATATTTTTGACGAAATCTCTCAGTTGGTCCAGTCATCCTTAGACGGTTACAACGTTTGTGTTTTTGCATATGGCCAGACTGGATCTGGAAAAACATATACAATGTCGGAACCAAATAATGGGATGATACCATTATCTTTGAACAAGATATTCAAAGACATCAATGACTTAAAAGTTAATGGTTGGACTTATAATGTACTGGGGCAGTTTGTTGAAATATATAATGAGTCCATTATAGATTTGTTGGCTCCAGTTGGCACTAATTCAAAGTATGAAATTAAGCATGATGAATCATTGGGCAAAACTACAATAACAAATGTTATAACATGCGAAATAAATTCACCAGAGCAAGCCTCAGCCATTCTTGAAAAAGCAACAAGAAATAGAACCACCGCATCGACCAAATCCAATGAACGATCCTCCCGATCCCATTCAATTTTTACATTAAAATTATATGGCAAAAACTCTAAAACATCTACAGTTAGCGAAGGCTTCTTGAACTTAGTTGATTTGGCAGGATCTGAAAGATTATCAGCTTCGCAAGCAAGAGGCGAACGCTTAAAAGAAACACAGGCAATAAATAAGTCATTATCATGTTTGGGCGATGTTATCTACGCATTAGGACAGCTGCAACTGCAGCTGCAAAATTCTTTAACGCATCAGCATATTCCTTACAGGAACTCAAAATTGACATACCTTTTGAAACACAGCCTTGGTGGTAATTCAAAAACATTAATGTTTGTCAATGTATCGCCATTGCAGAAGAACTTTAATGAAACCGTTAATTCTTTGAGATTTGCTACAAAGGTTAATGCGACTAAACTTCAAAAAAACTAGCGCCGTTTTGTATATTATAATGTTACACTATTTACATTTTCTATAATTGTTTGGTTGTCACTTGGACGTTGAGTCTGCTATCAAATTTTCGGACTGGGCGTAATCTGTTGCACCAGTAAGCATTCCCGACTTTTTCACCTGTTGCCAAACTTCATTGTAATTGGTTTCGGCCCATTCGGCAATACGCTTTTGGCCTGGTATCTCATTACAATAATTGTGAATCGATAACAATGTGTCTTCGGAGACATCAAGGCCATAATCCTCCATTCCACCAATCAATTGAATGGCATCTTCCACAAATCCATGATATGCATGAGCAATTAAGTACTGTCTGTAAATAGCATAATTTGGGATAATTTTAAACTGTGACAAATTGTTCCAAAATCTTTGAACATATGCCAAATCATTGTACGTATATGTTTTGATCATTATTTGAATTGTTTCTTCGTTAATACCACCCAACTGCTTTGGATTAGAGGACATTGCTAAAAACAATTCTCGCGCTCTTGGGACATCTTGCAAGTTTGAGTAGGCATTCAATATTGAGTTTTGCAACTGTATGTTTTGTTGCGAGAGCCCAACATCAGTTTTCAAGTTTTCATGCACCTCAACAACACCCTCTTCGTATAATTGATCTCCAAACTTTTGGAATAAGTAAATATACATATCTTTCAGCGGTGGTAAAAACCGATGATCACCATGAACCTCATTCATCTTTCTTACTTGCCGAAAGATTATCAAAGCAGCATTTAACCTATTATTATCACAGAAAAATTTCATAGCAGGTAGGTATGATTCGTACGGAACATGAAAGTATTTATGAAGCTCTCCATATAATATCCAGTTAGTTTCATGAGTCTTTTCATTATTGTAGGAAATTACAAAATCATGCATAAGATAAAAGAGATTTCGGTATTTCTCACCATATGGCTGTTCGATTGGCAACTTTACCGAGGCATCCTTATCAATTTGAGGAAGCTCTCTCTTCAACATCTCAATCAAGTCACCAACGTATTCTGCATTTAACATCTTTTCTGTCAAAGCATAAATTGCTTCTACGTTGCAGTGCAAGCTAGCCATCTGTTGCTTGATTTTTGTGAAAATCGGAAATACGTCATGCACGTTTTCCATCTTTTTGCAAAGCAAAACTACCAAATCGTTCAAGGTTTTGAAAGTAGAAGGGTCCGTTGAGTCTGACCAATGCACAAGATCCTGCAAACTGTCATCAAAAATATTGACCGCTTGAACATAATTACCAGAGATAATTGCCTTATCTAATCTAACCTTATAGTCAGTAACGCTATGTTCAATTTGATACTCTTTCACAAAGTGATTGGTGATTGTTTGAGTAAAGTAGCCTCTTGGTTGCACAGCATCACTGGCCATCAGTGATTCTATTATTCGGGTAAAAACAGAATTATAGTCAGTATATGAATCCTGCTCTATACGCTTAATTATAATATCAGTGATCTCTGACTCCAGTTTATCCCTGTTCGTATTGAAAATTTGGTACAAATCAGCCTGAAGTCTGATTTCGGGACTGAACTTCACATCATCTGCGATAATGAATTGTGAAAGCATTTGTGCAATTTTTGTATACCCTCTTGACCAAGTCAAGAAAAGAAGTGCTTCACTCAACGCTTCATCTTCCAAATCTTGCTTAAATATCTCCTGCCTTATTGCATTTAATTTAAGCTCGTTTGGCTCTGCAGAGAGGTAGGTGAGCGCATTGTCAATATGGCGCAAACTTTCCTGGTTATTGCTAACTAGTGTAAGTTCGTGTGTAAATTTGACCAATTGTAGCATACTTCCACAAGAAGCTTGATCAAAATCCATTCCTTCCCAGAATATATTTGTAAGTAATATTATGCGCTCGATATTACGCTCGAGGTCCAAGTATTCGTGTGCTCTCGGAAGCTTGTCAACAAATAGCGATTCCACATACGCCATGTATTGGCCAAAAAAGCTACTGTCTATCAAATGTGGCGACCTCTTCATAAGAGAAGCAAAGATCTCGAATGTTTCAAGAGAAAGCGTCCCTCGCTCCAATTGCGACTCGATTAAGTGATTGGAAAACTCCGGAGTCAAATCTTTGACATGTAAAATTAACGAGCCCAACAGGGCTTTTAATCCCTTCAACTGCGCACCTAACTCAACCGCCTGTACTAAAACTCTAGTTGGCACTGATTTAGTCTCTTGCTGCATCAAAAACCTAACAAGAAGAGACATATACTGCGGTAAAGGCTGACCTTCTTGATATGACAAGCAGGATGTTTCAAAAAGCTTTATAAGGTCTTCCAGACACAAGAACTGACTTTTTTTGTTTATTTGGGCATCATGCTCTCCCACACTAGCCACTTTGGACTTTTTCAGGTTGTATAACTCCATAAAAACCTTATCGATCATCGCCACAAGCTCAGGGCTATACATCTTCTGTTCCTGAATAAGCTGCGACAATCTTGAGCTCAAAATTGCTTTCCTGTTTTCGCCAGAGACCTCTCGCGTTCGGATATAGTGTTTAAAATCTCTCAAATAGTCTGCTTCCGGGCTATTTGTGTTGTCCTGGTCGACGCGTTGCACCTCTTCAATAACCACACCAGAAGGCTTAAATTTACTCAAGGGACTCAACCAGGCATAGCGCATCTGTTGATTATATAGATGGTGACCGACACACCATCTGTTACTCTTTATGTGTGCGCGAATCATACCCAACTTGTTGGAGATGGTTTTGACTTGACCATTTGTATGTAACATGGATTTGGTTTAAATTTTTTTGATCGTTCCAAAGCCCAATTGGCCCAACTATATACAACTAAATCTATTCTATTAAATGTAATCATTCTTCTCTGTCTTCGCGGTAGTCAGGAAGATGCTTTTGTAATCTCCTTATTGCCCAGTTCTTCCCGACAAATTTGACGTCGGGATCGCTCATTCCTTCGGTTCTGGTGTATTCGGTCCAGAACTGAGGGTCCTTAAAGCGAGGATCTTCGGGCTGGAAAACACCTAACGACGATCTGATGTTAAGCACCGCATCTCTCAATTCTGCTGCAAGATCTGAGCGTAATTTTTGGGCCCATTTACCCAGAATAAGTTCAGTAGAGAGGTCTGAAGGGTTTTCGGGGTCAATGTACTTGGCACATAGGTCTCTCCATTTTTGGCGGTAGAGCTCAATACGATCGTCAGAAAAGGCGTCACCGATATTTATGTGAATTTCAGCGCCCATGTTAGCTGGAAGCCACCTGTTTATGCCTTGTTCGGCACTATCCTCGGGTGCAACCTTCTCAAAGCCATAAGTGAAAATCGGAACCACAACAGGAGCTCTGGTACTTTCCAAGATCAAGCGAGAGACTCCCCATTTGAAGTAGCGCATGGAGTTCTGGTGCGGTTCCTGTAGCTGCAATACAAATCCTTCTGGGAACACATGGAACCACGAAGTCTTTTCGCGAATGAATGGAGATTTGGACATAAGCACGTTGAGACCCTCAGGAGCTGGTTTTATGTGCCTAGCGAGATCACTTGATGTTTTGTGAAGCATATTGACCTCCTGCAAGAGAATAGGCTTTGCTTCTTCTCTTACTCCTGGAGTGAATTCCAAGTCGAGCGTATCGTCAGGACTCATGATGCGAATCGCCGCATCCACTGATCCTTGGAACGGTCCTTCTCCAAACCTCTTGGTCCCTAATATCTTTCCCAAGTTGAAAAACCACGAGAGTGCCTTATTAGAGAAGCAAATATTGTGCGCTCCAAATCCCCATCTTATCGTATCAACATCGAGATGGTATCGCATGGGCAACGCTGCATAAAATGCAGGATCATCTACCACTGACATATGGTTCATAACGGTGATTAAACCACGGCTTTCTGACCTTGCTTTGGCCAAAGCAGCATCAAGCTTTTCCACATTGTGCAACATGGGTTTGTAGATGGTATTCAACACTAATTTGGCTCCTAAAACCATAGCCAAGCAAGTCGCGTGCGAAGCATAGTTCCATAGTTTTGAATTACGAGGACATTCATTAAGGAAGTCGTCTCCACGCTTCAATACGCCCGGGAAAGACATTTCTATGGTCAATGGCCTATGATAAAGTTGGTTAGTGTAATACAATAATGAGATTTGGCTGAAAATTTTTTGGTCCTGGGTTCGACATTGATCAAAGACAAAGACCAAATAGAACTGCTGATGAAAGAGATAATTATCAATGATAATAAATGTCTTTTATAGCAAATACCTATTATATAAAACGTGGTTAACAGTTGGTGTAACTAATATAACTAATATGATACTACCAATTAAAAAATATTAAGTATTGTCTCCAACTACTATCTTACTCATCCTTATTTTATCTTATGCTTCAACTTATATACATCTAAAATAACATTCTTTTCCACATCTCTTCTTTACAAATTTGATAGAAATTGAGGATAGTCTAGACGTTTATCAAGCTCTGGGTCACTCAAGTTAGGAAGAAACTCGGTCTTCATGAATTTATCAAACTGTGAGATATCGTTAGAAGTTACAACATAATGAATGTACTCTGGATCAATTGAAACTTTTAAGTAACGCAGCCGTATTGAAATTTCTCTCAACTTGTTCAGTTGGAAGTCAATAAAGTCACTATATTGAATAACAGACTCCTTTTGGTCATATTGGTCAAATTCAATTCCTTCTTTTATAAGACGGTTCTTCAAGTCGACTTTGGCCTTGTAATATTTAGAGTCTAATTTAAAAAGCGGGCCTTGGATAGCTTGGTTTAATTGGAAACTACCAGGAACAAATAGACGGTCAAACTCTTCCTTGGCTAATTGTGAGTGAACTTCTTTGTATGTTGCCAACTTCTTCATAAAGAGCGTGAAATTTTGGTAAAGCTGGTGTGAGAAAATTAATTGATGATGGGAAGGTGACTATTAGTACCGGAAATGAATTGAGTTACTTGACAGAGTATATATTTAGATATTAATTATAAATGCTTATTTTACAATTATTTAATGCTTATCCAATACCTATTTAACACCTATTTAATACTCGTCTAATACTTAGTACTGCGTATATGAATATCTCACAAGAGTCTTACTTGATTCTCTAAAACATTTCTTTTCCAATTTCAGCAATCATTATAACATTTTCTTTCAAATAACGTTTATCATAGAGCACCCATTTAAATCACATTTTTAATTTATGGGTGCAAAATTTTATTTGTGCATACAAATTTTAGCTGCAAATTATGGACGACCCATACGAATTCAAATATCAAAGGAGCATCAAGAACATCTTTGAGCTTGCTCGAAACCTTGATTACCGTCTGCTGGATACTGCTCTCGTGCAACTTATCTTGCAATCTGAGGTAAACCTTGATCTTTCTCAAATTCAACAAGTACTTTCGCTCGACAGCGGCAACGAAGAGCATATGCTTGTGTTTGAGTCAATTCGAAAAGAAGTCAGAGAATTAGCCAGCGACTTTAAAAAGATGAACCTCACTTTATTGGAGCTTCCACTTGCTTTCTTAAAAGAAGCCCTCTATTATATTGCTTTTCCTTATGGACCAGTGTTTTTTGTACCATACGAGGAAACCTTAGATGCACGCCATGATAGTAGGCCAGGTACTGGGAGCACTATTCAAGAAGATACTATAAATGTTATACTGCAAGCAGACCGCTTTCATCAAAACTGGATCCTTATTTACTTTCTTAAATTCGAATATTCACGTTTATAATTGAAGAGCATTTTCCAGGCATTATCTTCACTAGAAAAATGTTACGTTTTTATTATTATAGTCTTTTTCGCTATTTGCCCCAGCTTAAGTTGTTATAAGCGGTCTTGTTTGATTCGAACAACAATATTTTAAATGGCGGTCAGAGCTACGTAGTTTTTTGTTTATAACCTTAAGTTGGTTTAGACAAGTAATTCAAGATTGCTTTCTTAGAGACATATTGTTTAAAATGGCGATTGGCAGAAAAAGGAGCAGGTTTAATATCAAAAATATAAAAAAGAGAGATTTTAAATGTTTTCCTAATCGTTGTGGTTGCTACTTTTTAATAATTTACTATCAAATGATTGCTTGAGGGTCAAGAGTGACCTTTTATGGTCAAATATCAATTCAATTGTCCGAAAATAAACAGTGGCCTTCATTGGTCAAATTATTAGTATCAGTGTTAATTGCTGAATATATTTTTTGTTAAATACTATTTGATTTCATTCACAATACTTTTTGCAACCTTGAAGAATCAAATAATGCATTTGTACTCGGTCAACTTTTATCTTTAGTAGCTATTATTGAGCTCCCTTTATACTGGTATGTCTAGCTAATTTCTTTTTTTTACTGCCATGCTTTTGGTATTTAAAGCTGTTTATACATTTATTCTCTTTTTTTAAGCACTAGATGTTTAAAATAAGCCTAGCTTGATTAGGATGACTTGTTTAAGTTAATACTAATTTCAAATATATGTATAAATCTACTCTAGTTCATATCTAATTTTATGCTGATACGGTTGATTTGTTTTGTTAGATCAAGAATATGAGCAGTAACTTTGTTCTACATTATTTAAAACAAGATATATACAATTACCAATTAATTTTGTTTGTGCTGAAAGTACTCCAGCATCAGTTTATCTGCCTTCATAGTTTTAGGTAAAAACTTATTAAAGATTGGTAATTTACTTGTTTTAATAGTTTTTAGCATTTACAATTTGTTTTCAAGTAATTAAAGCTGCTGTTTGCATTTTCCTTTGTTCTTTTTTGTAAACTTTCTCTACCCATAATTTGGCATTTATACTTTTGTCATATTCAAAAGACCTGATAAGAATGTTTGAATAACTCTAACAACAGATTTAATAGGGGTAAGGGTGGGTTTATGTATTACCCAGTATACAAAAAATGTAATAATATTTTACAAAGTTAATTGTGGAGTTGACTGCAGTTTTCAATTTCAGAATAGCCTAAATTGACGTATGTACTGATCCAGATCTTGATATATATACTGGATGTAAATACTTTTTATTGTTTTACTGATTGTTGGGCCGGTTGTAATTATAAAAAGTTCTTAATAGACTGATGTAAACACTTTATGTATTCATTACTTTCTAATTTTTTGATTAAATCAAAGATATTCCATATTTTTTGAAAAGTATATTGGGATCTGTATTATTTATTTGTAAATTCGCGTAAAAGTACGTTAGTAATTCATCAGTATTCTTATTTCGTGGTCTTCAAGGTCGAATATATATTTAGCGTTTGAGCTCTAATTGCTCCAGATATTTTAATGTCTTTCAAACCATCTTAGAAAAGCCTAAAGTACTTTTTCAATGATCTTAAATGGGAGGTTATCTCCACAGTATATATTATATTTTAACTCTTCTTGATTATCCAAAACTCTTTTAACAAATAGCTAAAACTAACAAGTATCAAACTTGTAGCCAAGAGTTGCAACAAAAGCAGTATTTTGGTAGTCTTATCTGTGGCCTTTCAGCAATAAAGAAAACATTTTTAAATTATATATCGAAAGAGTCTTTTGGTTGCGATTGTTCAAATCAAAAATGTTTCCAATGTAATAGGAGCTTTACTTTGAGTTTAATGTCAAAAAAAAATCCTATAGTTTAATTTTTTAGTGAAAAACAGTATGCAAAGCTTTTATAATTTGGTTATATTTTAAAAGCTTGGGTATTCTTCATAGTTTTTATAATTTAATGTTGAAGTAACAAATACCAACTATCTGTTCTCTCGTTGTAACTTTCCTTCTGTCAATCAACAATACTGCTATCTCTTTTTATAGTCAATTACTTGCCTTTTTAGTTTTCTTTTGTATATATGCTACCATTACTTCTTATAGGGTGGCTCTTATTCGAGTTTACTTACAATATACAGTAAATTAACAGCTTATTTTATACCAATTTCTATCTGGGGTTTGTTTCGACTCATTGATTTTGATCCTGGTTGAGCAAAAGGTAAACAAGGTCCGGGTAGATGCTTTTGCGGGTTCTTTTTGATTTCTGGCCTCTGGTGGTTATTTTTCGAATTTTATTTAGTATTAAAACTACTACCAACTAAACGCTTTGGTTTCATAGGAATTTGTATATATAATAAAGTTATTACATTGAACGAACCATCAAGATTTTGACATTTTTATTGAAACTTTGTATGTAAAACTCATTAGATCTGTGCTTCTGTACATATCTCCATATATTTAACATTCTAGATATCCTTATACATAACAACATAATTCTCAACAATTAGAGATAATACTAAACCATTGTACAGTACAATAACTTAACCGCATTAAGCATGCATTGATTTCCATCTTACATGATTAGTACCACTTTTACTCACTTATTTCCTATATCGTCATTATAAGGTTGCTTACCCCTTTCCAGTCATACCGTCTTTTATTTAGCCGGCTTTTTCCTTTTACTCCAAAAGAGCTATAAATTTCTAGTTGCTTTTTCTTTTGCTCTCTTTAATCTCTGTATTTCACTTATACTTCCCATTTAACTACTATTTATCCCCCCTTTCTCCCTTAAAGTTGTCCTTCTGAAGTTTTCCCGCGCTACCAAATTGTATTGTCGCAAATACTGTTGTCTATTTTTTGCTGTCGCATTTTTTTCGACACTAACTTTTCAGTCGCTAACTTTTTTTCATGTCATCTCATCGCCAAATTCAAAACTACCAAGGCTGTTTCTATCTGGATTCTTCAAACAACAATGGCCAAAATTAAGAAGAGAGGAGCTAGCGGAAGTGCTAAGAACTTCATTACACGGACACAAGCAGTCAAGAAATTGCAGGTTTCTTTGGCAGATTTCCGTCGTCTCTGTATCTTTAAAGGAATCTATCCTCGTGAACCTCGTAATAAAAAGAAGGCCAATAAAGGATCTACAGCACCAGTGACCTTCTATTATGCTAAAGACATTCAATATTTAATGCATGAGCCAGTGTTGGCCAAGTTTAGGGAACACAAGACGTTTGCTAAAAAATTACAACGTGCTTTAGGTCGTGGTGAGGTTAGTGATGCCCAAAAGTTGGAAGTGAATCGTCCCAAATACACCTTGGAGCATGTCATTAAGGAGAGATATCCCACCTTTTTGGATGCTTTGCGTGATATTGACGATCCTTTGAATATGCTTTTTTTGTTTGCCAATATGCCTGCTACTGATAAAGTTAGCCATCGCGTTACTAAGGAGGCAGAACGTTTGTGTAATCAGTGGCTCGCCTATGTTGCAAAGGAGCGCTTGGTTAACAAGGTTTTTGTTTCCATTAAAGGTGTTTATTACCAGGCTACTGTTAAGGGCCAGGAAGTGAGATGGTTGGTTCCATACAAATTTCCTACCAATATTCCTTCCGATGTTGATTTCAGAATAATGTTGACCTTTTTGGAATTCTACTCAACCTTGTTGCATTTTGTCTTGTACAGATTATACAATGATGCCGGCTTGATCTACCCACCCACAATTGATATCGAAAAGCTTAAGGGTATTGGTGGTTTATCTTCTTATGTTTTGCAGTCCAAAGAGCAGGGTGTTAATGCGTTATTGCCCTCCGAGAAGAAGCATGATGCGTCTGTAGAGGTTGGTGAAGGTCTGAAATTGTCTAGTGCGGAAATTGCTAAGGCTTTAGAAGCCAATCAGCAAGAAGCAGAGGAAGATAATGACGTGGAAACGGTGGAAAATGTTGAATTGGACTCTTTTGAAGCTACTAACAAAACCAGTGGTGATTTATTATCACAGCCTTCAAAGTATTCCTCGCCCACCTCCATGTTATTCTCCAACTTTGTATTCTTTGTTGGTCGTGAAGTACCGTTGGATATTTTGGAACTTTTAGTTTTATCTGGTGGTGGCTCTATTGTGTCTGAAGTAGCTTTGGATGACCTCAAGATTAATCAGCCAGAAGCATTTGAGCATTTGAACTTGGATAACATCACTCACCAGATTGTCGACAGACCTAAGTTGGCACAAAAGGTTGCTGGCAGAACTTACATACAACCCCAATGGGTCTTTGACTGTATCAATAAGAGCGAGTTATTACCAGTAAGTCATTATGCTCCTGGTGAAACTTTACCACCTCATCTCTCGCCATGGGGTGATGCTGGTGGATATGATCCTAATGCCTCTATTGAGCCCAAGGAGGGTGAAGAAGAAGATGAAGAAGAAGAAGAAGAAGAAGTCGGCGAGGAAGATGCCGACCAGAATGACGAAGACGAAGATGATGAAGATGAAGATGAAGATCTCAAAGCTCAAAAAGAGTTAGAGTTGGAAGCATCTGGTGTCAAGTTTTCCGATGTCAAGGAGGAAGCTCCTAAGAAGACCAAGGGCAAGAAGAGATCGCCTGAGGACGAAGAAAAGGAATTGAAAAAGATCATGATGACCAACAAGCAGCGCAAATTGTACAAGAAGATGCAATATGGTATTGAGAAGAAGGAAACCAGACAAGAGGACTTGACCAAGAAGCGCAGAAAAATTGAAAAGACTAAAGCTGCTTTGGAAAGTTCCAAAAAGAAGTAATTGTAAAGTATATAATTCATTTCATATCGCTATAGATAATCCACTAGATGCAAAAAATTGTTCCATTTGAAAAACTCATCACCAGTAGCGAGCCATAAATCTTCAAATGTTTATCACTGCAGTGCGTCTGTACCGGACAGTAGTAAGACCCGTCCTTCAGAGTAAAAAGGAGATATCTGACTTTCTTCAGAAATCGCAATGGTCTATGCTAGAATTGAAAAAACCAAGTGATCATATAGACATTGATGGCCTGACCATTCGTAAAATTCTTCAAATATCCGGTTTCCGCACTGAAATATCAGCTTCTAAGGAGCAAGAGCTATGCTCGGCATTACGATTGCAAATGGCGCTTATTCGTCGTCTTTATTCTGACGAATGCGAAGAGAAAGAAGGGCACTTTCGTCTTCTCGCTTCTGATCATTTACCGCAGCCTCCTCTTACATTACAAAAGCTTATGCAAGACATTGAGAACTTACCGCTGCAGCGCAGCGATGAACTTGGGGAGTATGGATTTGATACTAAAACAGCTTATTATACTATAAATACAAACTAATTACTTGGTAACTCTTGAATCCATAAACATTCGATCAGGTATTTCTAGTTTGAACAAGTTCTTCAAGAACTCTTGTAATTTCTGAAGCTCTTTGCTTCCTGTGTTGATCAAGTCAACGTCAGTGGATTTGGGAACGTTGATGTATGCCTTTACTTGAAATGTATTAGAGTCATCCAACAACTTGAGTTGGATCTTCTCACCAAGAGGAGTATCGGGCTCATCGTCACGTATGAAAACCTTGTATAGCTCAATAACAATGTCGCCATGGAAGAAACGCACACCCTTAATCCAGTATTGGTTAATCACATCGTAGCCGATATCTTCAAGCAACTGAAGAAACGAGTCCTTCCGAGCGCTACGGAGACTCACATTGTTATTTTCATTTAGCTGGGAATCCATGTTGGCATTCTCATTTGTCTGGGATCTTATATTGATATCTTCGGTTACTTGTTGGCTCTCATTGTGTTCCAGCTTGATTTGCTCAGTAGCCACTGTATGAGCATGAACCAAAGTACTTTCATATATAGTCTGAGCCGAGCATTGTTGGTTCTTGCCTGCAATTGGTATGTCGGTTACCTGTAAAGTCCAAGTTCTCTTTACTGGCGCCAAGGTGCTTTCGTCATCTCCCCCAAACATGCGATCTGCCCAGACTCGAGGTTCTCCAGGAGCTTTTATAACTGGCTTTGAAATATCCACTTTTACTGGTACCCCGGCAGTATCTGCCCAAGTAGTAATACATTTTAAGTAGTGTTGTTCAATTTGGTTAACCTTTCCCGGTTCAAACTTTGGCTTGAATGTGTTGTGTGGTTTGGCAAGCAACGTATATGTGGCAATAGGCTGTGGCAGTAACAAGCCTGTCAACGCCTGAAGTGTTGATATAGTCTGGAGATACTGGCTATGTCCAATAGAGGAAACGAGCGATAACTGGTGAACCATGATGAAGATATAATGCGAGCTGATCGTTTGATGAAATGGCGAGGAACGCTTAAACTTGAGAAGGTGTATTATTTGCACCAACCGATGTCAAAGCTGGATGGGGGTAGCGCAATGGAGCAACTAAAATGGTTAATATGATGGTGCTGGTTTTACAAGCATCAAGACTTGAGGTTGAAAAACGATGAGGTATGGCGAGTGAGAGATGACATATCACAATTATAGAAAGGAGATCAACAGAAGTTATATACAGAGATGTTGTAGGGTTAGTGTAGTAAATAGATTGTAGTTGTATACATACAGTTTGAATGGGTTTAAAAAGAAGACTGTAAACAAGCTACATGGTAAAAAGCGTTAAGCAGGTGAATTTCTATAGAAATCTCATAGTTACTAATTGAGTAAAAGGAAAGATTGACTAGTAATGCAGGCGGTAGATGATGTTTGTCGTGGCAATGAACGTATATTCAAATAATCGATGTTCTCATGGTCAGTGTTTGTCTAGGCATGTAGCCAATATTCAATAAGTAATAGTTGATAGTCAGCAATTGCAAATTCGAACAGTCATTACTTGATAGTTAATAGTTTGATAGTCACTATTTGATAGTGAATAATTTAACGGTCATTATTTGGTAATGAGTAGACAGTTATAGCTTAATGGTCATGAGTTAGTCATAGGTTGATGGTCATAATTTAGTAATACCCAGTTTGTTGATATTCTGCTATCAATTCCAAAAACAGATGCCACTTAGTATAATTCATATCAGCATTGTAACTGACACTTGTCAATTCAATCGCGATAGCAAATATCTGAAACTTTGAATAACCATTTCGCGTTTAGACTGAGATAATAAACTCAACAGTAGGTCAATTACAAATAATAAAACAAAATTGAATTTCATAAAGCAATATTTGGAGATTTTAATTCCATCAATCAAGTCTAATTGCAGTAGTTATTTTTATAGCTCTGATTGTCCTTTAAATTTTTCACCTTCACGATGTTTTGTTATTTGGATACTTGCTTTAATATACCTCACTTTCGCTACCTTTTAAAACAATATATACTTTTTTCATTCAATTTATACTCATTCTTCATTTAATTTATACTCATTCCCCCTCTCCTTTGTTCTTCTTCCCTCGTTCACTCTCCTCTTTCCTTCCTTTCTCTACTTCTGTTTCTTCTCACTCAACAGCTCCTCCTTCTTCGATTCCTCCTTAAACGCAACCACCACATACCCAATCAATACAAAGTTGGCCACAAGAGCAGCAACACCGCCGCTGGCAACAGTGTTTTCAAGCAACCGCTGCGTAATAAAGAACGATGTGAGAGGCAATAAAATCATTGCTCCGGTGAAAAAGACCAATTTTTGGACAACATGTCTACATTGTTAGTACTTAAGCTCTAATTTCGAACCAACCGCTTCTCCAAAACCAACTTACGGGGGGATATCGACTGCCATTTCTATACTGTAATAGTGACCACTACGAGGCTCCTTGGGATTTTTCGGGGGCGAAAATTTGAACCAAATCCAACGGAGCCAGCATTAACCAGAACACGACATTCAAGGCAATTGAAACACGATAATGAAGCTCGCATTGCCAATCACTTTGATCGCATTGAGCGGTTCAGTCGCAGCGTTTGCAGACACTGCTGCTTTATATGAATTCTCAGCAGCTGGTGTGGCCGAACAACCAAGAAAGTACATTGCTGAGTCGCTGGAGGTCAAAGAGAGCTTGAAAGTGTGCGAAGGAGGCCAAACGGTGATATATAGGGTGAAAAACTTGAAGAGAGAACCAGGAGCTCTATATAGACATGTCCACTACGGATCAGCAAGGGAATTGGACTGGGAAGGAGACTGTATTGAGTACGGCAAGAGCGTTTCTGGAGACTCTGAGTCTAAAGTATTGGTTGTTGACGTGGAAGAGGGCGAGCATTTGCCATCGGACTTTAAGAGGGACGGATCGCGTGTCTTGGTTCAGGGAAAGCCTTCTTTTAAATCGAAAACAACGTTTGATGAGCTCAAGGGTTTTGTTTTGGGCTACCGCCATGATAAAAGACAAGAGGAGAGGGAGGAGATACTGGGAGACATAAGTAGTATAGATAAAGAAGGGTTGTTGCGTGATATAGAGGCAGACTTTTTAGAAGCTGAGTCCATTATTGCCGATGAGGTTGTTAAGGAAGAGACTGGAGCGGCTTACGCCGAGGAGAGTAAAGAGGGATTAAGCTCTAATACTACCAACGTGCACCAGAATCTCTTCACCAACTACCAGTTTTTCACTCCCGGGCTCTGGCTGTGCATCATTGTTTCCTTTCTTTTAATATTTATCTTGTACGTGGCTCTTGGCTGGGTTTCGTCGATTGAAATCACCTACAAGGCTTTCGAGAAGCAGGTGGACTTTGAAAAGAAGACGGAGTAGATTGTCTTTTATTGTTCTTGCTGTTTTTTAAATACACATACTTAGTAAAGATACGGGATTATCTTGTATGGGACGGCCTTTTCGTATTCCACCCACTGCTCGCCATACTTTGCTCTACACTTGACTTCGTCACGAACTTGTCTGTGTACCAACAAGACGCCAAAGTAAACGACATAAAAGTATGTGAGCGGCGTTTCAAACCCAGTGGGGAGACACCACGACCATCCAATCAACCAATCTCCAAAGTAGTTTATATGCTGCGATTTGCCCCACCAGCCATCAGCAAGCAATTTCGATCCTGTTTTGGTGGTGATGCTGCGCAAGTTCAAGTGGTCTAAGCGACCGTTTCTAAAATCAGACTTTTGCTGATTCGCAGAGTGGAAAATGTAGTATCCAAGCGCCATGAGCAAGGAAATCGACAACACAGGATAGAGACCCAAGTTGGGGGTCGTAGCAGTTTGAGTTGCAGCTAAGTAGCGAGCCTGCAATGAGTAGGAAAACGGCAACCATGCCAAATCGCCAAAACTCAACATAAACCCAAACCCGTCAGTTGTAATATCGATCATTGTCAAACACCCTTCTTCATTCAAAACACCGTCAAATATATAGAACGCCTGGAGCACATTGATCAAGATGAGGGCATCAGAAACGCGTCCGTGCGCATGGTACTGGTGGTGAATGCAACTGAGGTTAATCAAAAACCACAACAACATACCTGGTCTCAATTCGCAGAAGAGCTTAATGTCCCACGTTCCGATACGTGGATTCAACTCACGACCAATAAACCAGTCGTAAAACATATTTCCAGTATTTCCGTTAACTGAGAGAATACGCTCGCGTGTCCCAGCTTTATTAGGGTGGGACATGGGAATAAAAGAGCAAACGTAGACAAACACCGCAAGTGCAAACAGAAACACCGTAGCCACACACACCAACTGAACATGATGCTCATATAAGAAGTAGAGCTCTGGTAACTTCCAGTCCGGTGTCATTGCTGCTCTAGCAGCCAAGATCGCAAGCAAAGTGCCTGACATGGCCAATCCATTAATTTTATAGTTCAACACCAGTCCATCGCGCAAAGGTACACCTTTCAAGTGTTTTCCAGGCAAAACAAAGTCCAAAATGACTAATCCAAAAAACCAGCATAAGTATGCCATCCAAGCATTTCTGTCAAATACCAACTTCATCCACTCATCTTTGTTTTGAGGGATCTGTGCTGCAATAGCTCTGAAATCGAGATATGTTCCTCTTATCGCATATCGATCATTGGACACAAGAGCAAAGAATAAGATCACCAATGGCAATCCAATAGTGATTCCAATGGCCCCAGGAAGGCCTGAGAACTCTCTATGAACCGTAACAGGGTTCAATTTAGACATTATAGTAAAGAACGATGTATACTCGTTTATAAATTGCAAAATTCTTCTGTCGTTTAGCATTTTTTACGGTCTGTCGGGCGCTACCAGATTTTATTATATAAATGAATGGTGCTTGGTTTACACAAGAGAAATGTCTGGCAAAAGCTAAAAGGTGTATACAGATGGCTTTAATAGAGTTAAAAATGGAATTGATGGATTTATTAAAAAAAAGCAGCTTTCTTTTTTAGATAAGCAGTTGTTTTTGAAGGAGGTACGAAGCTTTAAGAAACTTTTAGAGGTTAAAAACGATAAATTAATCACTATCTAAGATTTATGTAAGATTTTGAGGTAGAGTATTGGTATGAATGTCCAAGGTTGTGAGAATATTCAACTGGGGTATAATTGTATGACAAAAATGCTATAGGAATATTTAAAAACCCAATGTGAATAAATAAAGATGAATAAAACGAAAACTATTTAGTCAAGTATGGTTCTGGATGTTCAATATATGTAATATGAAAACTTAATTTTAAAGTCTATCTGTCAAGTCTATAAAGATATATTGGCTTTAAATATGAAACAAACAAGGAGTTTACTAGCTGAGTGTATCTATCAATTACACACATGTCCTATCTATTGATTGGCCCTGTTAACTGTAGCCAAACTCTGATATTTAAAAACAAAGTATTCAATTTATATATCTATTGAGCTAAAGATTTATCAATAAGCTTTATTTATTACAAACATACATTTTTTTAGTTACCAGCGATTCTGACAATTATGAAATTTTTGATACTTTTAACAACTAATATATCCTCAAACTCAATTTGTCACCGGTTTCTACAATTTACAAATAATAAGCTTATCTAAAGCAGTTATTTCAATCAATCCTACAATATTTCTAGAATAGAATACCTCCAATACTGTATTTAATTGTAATTTTACCAACTGCCCTATCTGCAATTTTTAGATATATCTTTGAAAGCTTAATTACTGGTTACGCTTTTTATACGGTGCATGTAAGTGAACGTATGTTACTGGCTACAATAACACTTGTAGAATTTATTGCACTATTTCTCTCACTGAAGATTATCGAGGTGTTTAAATATTGGTGCCCAGCTCAATTTACTGGTTAAGCTGGCAAAAAAACAAAAACAAAGGAAAATTTTTGAATATCAACAGTAATTATCAATTGTTAATGCGGAGATTGCAGTTCTTTAAAGCACAATTTTGACGAACTAAAGTTTATTTCAACCATTTTGAAGAGTTCGATGAAATTCAAGGTACTGTGTTAATTAGACAAGTTAAAAAAATGGAAATCACTCCTTATTTCAGCTGATCTATTTTTATACTATTTCATTCGAAATCACACCGTTTCAGCTTTGTACACAAATTTATCCAACTGTACTTCTACTTCTGATATTAACCGTATTCAAAAACTTACATACTGATTTATTTGAAATTATGTTCTTTTTCTTCTCTTTCGTCGCTTTAAGCTGATGTTATTATTAGACGCAATTTTGTCTTACTGTTTCATTCTCTTACCTACATCACCGTACCCTTATGTCATATGACCCACATTCATACTTGGACCACATACTGAAGGCAAAATCTAAGAGCTCCAACTACTTATATAATAATATCTCACCTCTAGTCTAGACCAATCATATACAAGTACAGGGTGCAGTCATCACGCCATGTACATTCAACAGACCTGAAATACCATCTTGTGTTATTCTTGTTTTGAGCACGCACTTATTAGGCTCTAGTTAAGAGCCACAAAGCCCTAAACAATCTTCAATAATAATAATACAAAGGTAAATTCCTGTCAACAGGAATATGCCAATATGTGAAGTTGCAGTAGAATATCATAATTTCTTTGAGGTTGCAACAAATTATATTTTTGTGCTTTTAGAGGAGCTATATCTCAGTAATGATGGTTATATTTAGATGTGCCATCTTTTGGCCTTATCAATTACAAACTGTGTTGTACTAATCACATCTTGAGTCATATCAGCGGCATTTTAAATTATATCCGTGAAATCTTAAACTATATTGAAGGTATCCTGAACCGGATTTACCAAGCATTTCCAATCCTAAAACGTGGACCCAAATTTTAAAACGGCTTCGAATTAGACGGTTGGTGGTACATCATCGTTTATACGTATTACCAACACATATAACTATTTGACGAATAGAAATACAATTTAATGCACCTAAATTTGCTAATATGAAGGTTTTGTTATTGTGGTTCAAAATATCACTAGAAAGCAATCGTGAAAAGCAGGATATATTTACGGTCCAAATTGATAAGGACTTGGCTACATTGCAAAAAGAATTCCTAGACATTTAAACCATCAACCTTTAAAATATCCAGATAGAAATTATTAGTGTATTATTCACACATGCTAATGTTCTAAGTAATTACTTTCGGCTTTTGGTTTGACGATATGTTTCAGTTCCCTAGCAATTCTAAACACTATAAATTGCAAATGAGCAGTCCTATAACTCGCTTATCATTAGTCACGGTGTTGTTTCATTAAAACTCTACAGTTTCATCCTGACCCCGGTAGTCCATCAAATTCTTATATTTGCTTCAAGACCTGATAATTTTATCAGGTCTCACACGCTTCACTCCCAGCTTCTAAAAGCAGTCAGCCTTTTTTGTAACATCAATTCTACCTAAAGACAAAGCTATTATAAACATACTATCCTTGACGATATTATTTAATTCTCTCCTTTAAACATATTACAACAGAGTATACAAATCTTACCATCATACTTTTCTTATCCACTATATTCTATTCACACCTTTCCTTCCTCATCACTCGCACTTTTAGCCATTAACTTTCTTCATTCATACAATACAAGGCGCTTCCCCTACTCCCCTTACTCCTTACAATCACCACTTGTCGTTGGGCTTACATACTTGCCACACACACTCTAACATCTCCTTGCTATCCTCGGCAGGGCCGTACGTATCGAGGCTTAATATTATTTTTATATAGAGCCTTTTTTGATTGTATTGTGTCGCTGTTACACGCAATTCCCGCGTATCCTTACTGTCTAAAAGAAGGTCTAACACGCTGTTTGCGAAATACGGTGCTCCGTCTGTTCCATCACCGGCAATCATCGTGCATTTCCCCCGATTTTCATACAATCTTTATACAGCCACCCCCCATACCTCCATCGTTATCGCCCCATCATTTACTAATATACCAGCTATATTTCCCAAGTTTCAACACCCTGTTTTTTTGGGCTTACTGGCGGTTCTTGTTTCATTAAGTTACTTTAGACTATAAAGTTACTACGACTATACTAAGGCATTGGGTGTTGGTCTCAAGACTATTATTCTTTTTGAAGTGTTCTTGGGCAAATCTGAAAAATTTCAGTGTGTACGCGGAAATTTTGGAGAGACTGAGGTGCGCCGGCTCTTTATAGATACATACACGGCACAAGCTTCTCCCAAGTGGATAGTGTGACAAATATGGAGCCAGTAGTAGATAGTGGGCTTGGTATGTACTGCTTTTATCCTACTCCAACGCGAAACCAGGCAGGGTTAATAGCGCCACAGCCTGCTGTGGTGGGTGGAGTGCAGGGGTTGGGTATACCCCCTAGTCCGCCTCCTATGAAAAGAAAGAGAGGACGACCGCCAAAGGCCTCTTCATTGACACACAGGATAACTACCACGATGAACATTTCGGTGAATACTCTGCCAGGAAACGGTCTGCCGCTGGCGGAAAGCAATTCCAATCGGATTGTTCAACAGGGCCAGCCAGACTTTTTCACACCGTTAATGCGAGTATTGCCAGCAATCCACCGGAAACGTCGATCTACAGCTCAGTGCTCACTGGTGAAACGTAAAAATTCTCTGGAGAGCCCCCTTCTGCCGGATTTGGCTGACAATATTGATAAAGTAGTGATGGACAACATGACGAATATTACTCGTTATAAGCATCTGGATGCAAACCAGAACCAAACTCAGAATATTATTCAAGACCGTCCTCGCGATATACAGTATTATCATACTCCCCCACCCACTGCTAAAAGACACAAGAGTTTTTCTAAAAGAATGGACTTATTGCCAGCAGTGCTGCTTCAGCGGCGGCTGCTGGCCGAATTTCTGTTGAAGCTCACAATTGATGATCTGGGAAAAGCCCAGTTGTCAGACTTTTTCTCTGATATAGCTAAATCAGAACCTACTCGTCCCCTGCTTAAGCATTCCCGTACTTCAACTGTCGATGAGCATCAATCTCAGTCACGAGAGTTGACACATTTGCCTATAAAACTATTGCGGAGACACAAGTCGGACTTTACTGGCTTATCCCTGGCCACTTTGTTACAACCGCCATATTTGAATGACAAGGTTAAGACGGAGGATGACAACAAGGTGGAAGAAGAAATGCTTTGGTGTCAAATGAAATCAAAACTGAATACACACCACCAAGCTTTACCATCAACTTCAAATATAAAAGACCAGGTTTTACAATCTGCTTTAAGTGTACAAGATCAAGCTTCGCAACCAACCTTTAATGTAAAAGATCAAGCTTCCGAAGCAACTTCTAACATACAGGATCAATCTACACAATCAAACTCAAATATTGTGGCAATCCAGAATATTCAGTCTAATCAAATTAATTGTTCAAAACAAGCTACTCATTTAAACCAAATTACACATTCAGATCAAACTCCATATCCAAATCAAACTTCATATCCGAATCAAACTTCATATCCAAATCAAACCACATATGACCAAATTGGGTTGCACTCCCACCCTCAGCTGACATCACTGATAGTTCCTGGGTCTGTACCTCAAACACCAAATCACAAAGAAAACTATAATTATTCGACGGGATTGACTCCTAGCAACATGTCGTTTAACTTAACTCCTCACTTCAACTCTTTGATGAATTCAATGATGACAATAAACTCTCCGCAGTATCGCAAACAATGCAATGCCCAATTTATAATGAATCAGGAATTCTTTACAAATGGATCGCAACCGGAATACGACACAAACGCTCTGCTGGCCCACCAGTTTTTTGGCCAGGAAACAGACTCTTTCCATGACTCCAATATGCAAATTTCTCAGTTGATGACTCTGCAAAAAAATACCAATCCTCAAGCAATGGCTGATACGGCTCAAACATCACGACAACCAATTGCCCTTGATAACTCAAATGATGCTCGCCTTGCGCTCAAAAAAATTATCAATACCAAAAAACAGTGATTCTAAGTTGTTTTTTTTAATTATAATGTTATTTGATACAATGATGTTAAACTAATAATAAGATTGGATGAGAAGATCAGTTTAAATTATCCGTTCACTACACTAATAACTATACACGGTCATCAATCTAATTTATAATTTAATACACCACTTTTGATTATCTATTTAACTTATATTTATTGATGCCACATCTTGTTAAATATAATCACGAAGAGTACCTCTATATTTCACCTGAAAAATCTTTCAAGCTCTTTTTGACATGAGTATATATATAAATTAAGCATATAACAAATATATATATATGAAGTTTAAGAAAACATAAGTTACGGTTATAAATGTTCATTTGTATATTTGAATTAGGTTTGGGAATTCAATAAATATATATATCAAGCACGTTCCGGCCATTCTTTAATGAACTTTTCTTTGCTAGAATTTTCCTATATGTCTACCTCATTTGTTCACTTATTCATATTTTCAACCGTTTTTTATACTATTATATAATATTTATACTAGTTATGTACAATTATGATCCCGCAACAGTACTTTTCAGTCTGGATCAGCAAAAGTATGGAAAAATAAATTTCTGTT
The DNA here is from genome assembly GCA_001599155.1 of Wickerhamia fluorescens. Lineage (NCBI taxonomy): Eukaryota > Fungi > Ascomycota > Pichiomycetes > Serinales > Debaryomycetaceae > Wickerhamia > Wickerhamia fluorescens. The sequence continues at coordinate 147,438 of BCGE01000008.1, read as the reverse complement.
TTAACTTTTGCACGACTCTTTTTCATTTGCGAAGAGTGAAAAATTTTTCAGGCTATAAAGACCAAGTAGTTTGGACCAATTTCATATCATTCCTTCTTTAGTTGTCGATAGATAAAATGTCCCACAGAAAGTTTGAAGCCCCCCGTCACGGTTCGCTTGGTTTCTTGCCAAGAAAGAGAGCCTCTAACCAAAGAGGTAGAGTTAAGTCTTTCCCCAAGGATGTTAAGTCCAAGCCCGTCGCCTTGACCGCCTTTTTGGGTTACAAGGCCGGTATGACCACTATTGTTAGAGACTTGGACCGTCCTGGTTCCAAGATGCACAAGCGTGAGGTCGTTGAGGCTGCCACTGTCGTCGACACTCCACCAATGGTTATTGTTGGTGTTGTTGGTTACGTTGAGACTCCTCGTGGTCTCAGATCTTTGACCACCGTTTGGGCCGAGCACTTGTCTGAGGAAATCAAGAGAAGATTCTACAAGAACTGGTACAAGTCTAAGAAGAAGGCTTTCACTAAGTACTCTGCCAAGTACGCCCAAGATGGTGCTCAAATTGAGAGAGAGTTGGCCAGAATCAAGAAGTACGCTTCCGTCGTCAGAGTCTTGGCTCACACTCAGGTCAAGAAGACCCCCTTGGTCCAGAAGAAGGCTCACATTGCTGAGATCCAGATCAACGGTGGTGACATCTCCTCCAAGGTTGACTGGGCCAGAGAGCACTTCGAGAAGACTGTCTCCGTCGACTCTGTCTTCGAGCAGAACGAGATGATTGATGTTGTTGCCGTTACCAAGGGTCACGGTTTCGAGGGTGTTACCCACAGATGGGGTACCAAGAAGTTGCCCAGAAAGACCCACAGAGGTTTGAGAAAGGTTGCTTGTATTGGTGCTTGGCATCCTGCCAACGTTAACTGGACTGTTGCCAGAGCTGGTCAGAACGGTTACCACCACAGAACCTCCATCAACCACAAGGTTTACAGAGTTGGTTCCGGTGAGGATGAGTCCAACGGTGCTACCGAGTTCGACAGAACCAAGAAGACCATCAACCCCATGGGTGGTTTCGTTAGATACGGTAACGTCAAGAACGACTTTGTCTTGTTGAAGGGTTCTATCCCCGGTACCAGAAAGAGAGTTGTTACCTTGAGAAAGTCCTTGTACGTTGACACCTCCAGACGTGCTTTGGAACAGGTTAACTTGAAGTGGATTGACACTGCCTCCAAGTTCGGTAAGGGTAGATTCCAGACTCCTGCTGAGAAGCACGCCTTCATGGGTACCTTGAAGAAGGACTTGAACTAAATGAGTTTAGCCGTATAAATCGTACTTTGTATTAAATTGAACGACTACTCTTTTATAAAAATTAATATATTGTAAACTAGTAAATTGAATGTAACTGTAACACTGAGTTTCTAAGCTCATCATACTGTTATCTCATCATCACTGATTAACTCTGAAACAGTCAACCTTAAGAGAAAACCGGAATTATACTATTTCCGGTTGCTTACGCGTGATATTTTATTACATAATCGTGTAATTTTTCAAAAATCTTTTGGGCTCATCGCGAATACACTAGACATAGTAATAGAAGCAAAATCATATTGGATTCCAAACGCTATCAAAAAGAAGAGATCCGATTTTAAATATAGTGGAACAACTGTTTAAATATAGCAACTATACATATAGTGTATCAATTCCATATTTTTTTCACTAGGAGGGTCAATTTTTGAAAGAACTAAAGCTAAAATAGACCTTGACAATGTCTTCCAGCAGACAAACCGTCACACAAGTGAGGAATGCCACCTTGCCATCACAAACTACTCCGGAACAACGTTACTGGAGAGGATATACTAATCCTCAGCTCATCAAAGAGAGTCATGCGATTTCACACGTTAATTTCAACCCAGCGAGTCCTCATGACTTTGCCATTTCTTCAAGTACCCGGGTTCAGATCTTCTCCTCAAAAACAAGACAGGTTATAAAGACTTTCTCTCGGTTTAAAGATGTGGTGTTTTCTGGGGAGTTTAGATACGATGGAAAATTGTTGGTAGCAGCAGATGCCAGTGGGTTAGTTTCTATTTACGACAGCTACCAGTCCCGTAATTTATTGGTGAGCCTCAATCCTTCTTCTCATCCGACACATGTTGCTAAATTTCACCCTACGGTGGGTAATCAGCTTATTACAGGATCTGATGACAGAATTGTGCGTTTGTACGATATTTCACAAACTACTAAGGGTCCAATTGTTGAATTCAACGACTCGTATCATGGTGATTATATACGCAGTGCTCTGTTTATTCCGGGAAACCCCCACTTGGTCTCTACCGGTTGTTACGATGGTGTTGTACGACTCTTTGATACCAGGCTGCTGGGCACTAACAACCAGCAGTGTGTAGCCCTGTTTAATCAACTGAATCCCGTGGAAGATGTGCTTGCAATTAGTCCTACCACTTTAGTCAGTGCAGGTGGTCCACAAGTTAAAATATGGGATTTATCTCGTGGTGCCCAGATTCATCAGCTCAATAACTTTACTAAGACAACAACAACTTTGCACAATACTGGTGACCGCGGTTTATTAGTGGGATCTTTGGATGGTCACGTCAAAATATTTGATTACACCACTTCCAACTGGGACGTCAAGTTTGGTTGGAAGTTTGGATCGGGTGGTGTTTTGAGCTGCGCCGTATCGCCAGCTGAAAACAACCACAAACACTTTGTTGCAGGTTTAACTTCGGGCTTGATCTCTATACGTACAAGAAAAACTGAGCCCAAGGTACAACAGGGAGTTAAGCAAGAGCGTTCAAATGCTTATAACAGAATGATGCGTGGAAGAGACTATACTGGTGAAGAAGAGCATCGCATTATACATTCCAGTGTTGCTCATGCCAAGAAGTTAAAGCAATTTGAAAAGCATTTGAATGCTTTCAGATGGTCTGAAGCTTTGGATAGTGCATTTGTTCCCGGTTTCCCCAAAGAACAAACTGTTACAGTTTTGAATGAGTTAAAAAAGAGAGGTAAAATTAGAATATCTTTATACGGAAGGGACGAGATATCGTTATTGCCTATATTACAATGGTTCACAAAAAATTTGGAGGACACCAGGTCCATAAGCTTGGTATGCGACTACGTCGCTGTGATTTTGGAGATGTACGGCTCATTGGTGGATAAGAGCGTCGTTTTGGAGGAATTGTTTGCTGCCTTGTTGAAAAAGATCAATACTGAAATCAACAGATGCAAAGAAGCAAATGAAATAAGCGGTATGTTGGAGTTATTAACTGTTTAATAGTCACTGTAATAGAATGCATAGTTACCATTTTCTCTTTCGTTTCTGTTTGCGCCGTTGCTTGGCTGCAATGTCGTCTCTGGTGACTATCTGGCTACATTCGGGTGAACAGAACCACCTTTTATTACCAGTTGTATACTGAAGGGCATCCACACGATTGAGCAATCCCACGCATTTGTAATGAAACCATTCACCATTAGGACATGACTTCTCATTATCACACGCAATCATATCACCAAAGGAAATCTGTTTACAGAAGCAGTATGTATTTTTATCTTCCTCTTGCTGCGGGGACGATCGTAACTCGAGCAGAGCCCTATCTTTAGTTTGCATGTTCTTTTTTGGATTCGGCTTCTGTTCCGTTTTAAGCGATTTAACTTGTCCACCTCCTAAAGCCTTTTGTTTTTTCCCTTTCACATTTGGCATTTTTAACACTAGCTTGATGCCTGAGTATGACAGTTTTTCGGTTTCTCTTGGACTCTTTCGTTCCTTCAATTCCAGCAATGCTTCGCGTTGTGAAGTTAGTGGATTTTTTTGATAATGTTCCTTCAAATCCCTACATAATCTTTTTCTATCAACACCAACACTGTTATTATTTGCCTCTACTCGAGTATCAGCAATTTGCTGTAGCTGCGCTAATTCTTCTGTAAGGCAAAGTTTGTGAGTGATCAATTGATTGTTTAAAGCCCGAGCTTCCTGTACCGACTCGTGTGAATACCTGTTAATGTTGCGTTGTATCTCTGCCACTTTTTGGGCTAATTCTATGCGATCTAACCCTGTATTGGCTTGGAACTCTCGCAAAAGGGTATTGAGGGCACTCCGAAGCTTAGCTACGCGTATATTACACGTCTGAACAAGCCATAAAGAGCGAATGACATCACAAGGCAAGTGGTCTATAGTAGAAATGAATGAGTTGTTAATCGATGACGTTGTCTGAAGTACAGACGCCATGCTGTTGTTGCCACTCTGCTTACTGGCATCAGTATTTTGAAATTAAGTTTTGTAAAAATATTAAATCCATACTGCAGTATTGAAGTTCAGTCCAAGCTATTTTGGAGGGTTTGGGAGACCTATTCAGCCTAATTGTCACAGCCCGACGTACACCATTTGTAGAACAAATGGCCGATAATTTGAAATCCTTTTATTTGGATGTATCTCAATCGTATATGGGTTTTTGTTTAATGACTTTAGTAGAGGATCGAGACTAAATCAAAAGGTTTTATTCACTTTGAAAAATTAGGACTAAATTATAGAAGATGCCAAAGGAAAGGGACTTGACATGGAATTTCATTTATAGAGAGTGTTTATTTAATGCAAATATTTTAAGCTGTAGGAAATTTCAAATGGATTAATTAACTAACTCCAGAATTTGTTTGCTCTGGCTGAATTACATACAACTACATACAACTGCATTTGATTTTATTATTTGATATTTTAAATTCAACTGTTATTGTGTTCATATGTTGGCCATTTTCTGGGCCTGGCTTTATACATTACTGCACATATATACATGCAAATATCAACAAACACAAACTGAAATGGTTTTATAATCAGCAAATATGATTAAAAGTGTGCTTCTCCACATATGGAATGGGCTCTTTTTGAAAGGTTTTTCTCTTTGGCTGGTAGAATAGTGCCTTCCTTTTTATTGTTAAATACACATGAATGGAGTAGTATTGGGAGTTTTAATATATGAAGGAGGAAGCGCAATTAAATTGGCAATATTATTGTGAATTTAAAGGTAATTTAAATGGAGCCAGTACATATCTGAAAAATAAGAAGAAACCCATAGACATCATGAGGTTAAATAAATACCATTTACTTGTAATATTACTGTTGAATCAGATCAGGTGTCTCTATCAGGCATATTATCTTTGATTTTTTCAAGAAACCAAACTTTTTGGTTTAATAAAACTTTTGATTCAAGAATGCTTGCAAATTCTGGCAATATTTAACTTATTGTTTTCATTTAATATCGGCCCAGTTAAAGTAAAAGACTATTTCATCAAAATTAAAAGCAAGTCCCCGTTTTGCAGTTAACTTTATTAATGTTAAACTTGTGATTTATGAAAGGTTGATAATATTTATTTCAAAGGAACACAACAATATCAAGTAAAATCCTTTAATCAAGAACCTAAAATAAAACAAACGTAAGCGGAAGCAGCATTTAAGGAGAAATGTATAAATCTGTATATTTTTGTAAAATTTTAAACTTTAAATACGAAAAAGTGCAAATTTAATGAGTTTAATGTCTTTTATAGTTATAACATATCATGAAGAACTAATTTCACAAAAGCTCAATATCACTATTTTTATCCATCCACCACTACTCAACTTTTATGCCTTGACTGATTCACAACTGTTAAGGTGAATTTTTAGTCTCACTAGTAGCTCCGGAAAAACCCGGAAACTACTACAAAAGCTTGAATGAATAAGCTTTATTATAAATATTTATCATTTTTCTACATTTTCTTTACACTTTCAAATTAAAGTATAGAAGACAAGGCTGTTGAAAAAAGGTTACTTTATTAGCTCATTTTGTTCTTTCTCTAATTTATTTATGTTCATTCTCACACAATTTTGATTTCTTGTTCCCATTTGGAATTTAGGCTAAACATTTGTCCCTCTAAGAATTTTATTATCTTTAAAGGGTTTGAAGATATTGATAGGCGTAAAATACAGCTATTGTCTAAACTACCATCATAATATTCATCACAATACACATCACAATACACATCATTCTTGATGGTTGTTTTTCGCAACCAAATCGTGTGGTAGCACCGGCACCTGTATCAACCTGTCGTGATATGTTGAATTCGAATTCCGAGTAACTGCATCTTACCTAAAACAACCGTCTTATGAAAATAAGGCCTTATTTTCCAGGTCAGTATCTTTTTCATCAAACCAGCAGCTCTGCGATGTTAGCATCCTATAGTTGAAATTAAGACCTCGGACAGAATGTTCTATGCCAATAAGAAAAACGTAAAATTTCCGGGCTCATCGTTTCGGGGATTTACGGGAGCAGCCTTGTGAATTATTTGCTCAGTATTGTAGTTGAATCGTACGAGCCTAGGGGTAAGGGCGCATTGGACAATAAAAAGCATGTAAAAGCGAGAAACCATCTTTGTACAATGTAATTTGTCGTATATTTTATAGCAAAAGCTTTTGCCTATGTTACTGGGGTAGTTATATACCTTGTAACCTGCACTACTAAATCATGAATTTATATGAATATTATACATATACATATAGACCTATAAAGACCAGGATTTCTCTCACATATTGAGCAGGAAGCAGTGGCCAGAATCAACTATGACAGATACTTGTGATTCAGGAAATGACTATTCTGGGGAAGACCTTGGAACTAGGGTCTCTGCTGTCTTTGTAGTGCTTGCACTTTCCGCTATGGGGTCGTTTTTTCCATTACTAGCTTCAAGATGTCGTTGGTTAAAGGTTCCTCCTTGGGTGTTTTTTACTACTCGCTATTTTGGTAGTGGAGTAATCGTGGCTACAGGATTTATACATTTGCTAGCGGAGGCTCATGAGTCCCTTTCAAACCCATGCTTGGGTGGTATATTTGAGGAGTATCCTTGGGCTGATGGGATTGCGCTTATGGGGGTATTTCTAATGTTTTTCTTTGACGTTGTAGCACATCATAAACTTGAAGAGCGAGTTGACGGAATGCAAGAGCTGGTTATGACCTTGCAGGGTTCGAATATCGCATCAAATTTGAATCAAAAGAATCTTAAGGGAGACGAAGGTTTGGAAAATTCTAATGAATATGAGGAGAATTTAAATGGAGAGCATTTAAATGGAGAGCATAGTTTATATCTTCAAATGCTCAATGCATTTGTTCTAGAATTTGGTATTGTGTTTCATTCGGTTTTTGTTGGACTTTCATTAGCCATCGCTGGCGATGGATTCAGAGCATTATACGTAGCTATTGCCTTTCACCAGTTTTTTGAAGGGCTCGGCTTAGGCTCAAGATTTGCAACCACTCCTTGGCCTAATGATAAACAGTACATTCCATGGGTGCTTTCTTTTGCTTATAGCTTAACTACACCAACGGCCATCGCTATTGGTTTGGGTATCAGAAAATCATATGCACCTGGGTCACGCACAGCCTTAATTGTCACTGGCGTTTTTGATTCTGTATGTGGCGGTGTTTTGATCTATAACAGTTTAGTGGAGTTGATGGCTTATGACTTTATGACTTCACCGGAATTGAAGCGCCGTGGATTCCTGACTATGATGTGCGCGTTTGCTTGTTTATCAGCCGGTGCATTTGCTATGGCACTTATAGGAAAATGGGCATAATTTGGAAGTAAAGGTAAAAATACAAGTTTTATTGAGTTTAACTATGGTTTAGTCAAGTATAGCTATAACTAAAGGTATATACAAGTTAATAATACAATCATTTTCTAATAAAAGGTTTAATGATATTCAAACACCAAATCGTCTTCAATAAAGTCAACACGAGTAAGCTGTACTCTCTTTGAATCAAGAATTTGTCCAACCTTGCATTTTTCGTCATTAAAATCAGCCAATAATTCTGGAGTGACCTCTAGCTTAGACTTTAAATGATTGAAGCCCAAGACTTCTACGGCCACAATGTCAGCCATTTTTGGATTTGATTTTAGTAATAGCCTGAATTCAATAGACCCAGGATCAAGCTGTTTGGATTTGACCATGTCTAAGTATTGTTTAAAGAAAATGCCTTCCCAAAATTTGTAACTAAAGTTTTGAATGCGCTTGTTGATCAAAGCCATATTTTGTAAGTGTAAACCCACATATTGTGCATTTTTCTTACTAGAGTTTTCTTCGTTGCGACTTTTTTTGTGAAGTTCAAGTAACTGCTTCTGAAATTGCCAGTGATTAAACATATCAACATACCGTCTCAATGGAGATGTGACATTTGTATAAGAACTGATGCCTAGTGACTCGTGTTTGTGAGCCTCAGTATTATATCTGGCATTGGTCATAAAAGACCTTACTAGAATTAAGTCTTCTTCCGACATGGGAATCTTGTCTTTCCAACTCTTTTGCGTAATGTCATGAATTTTGCTAGCAACATCTGGATGCAAGTTTAAGAGTTGGGTTCTAAAGATGATATCGCAGCCTTTGCTCTTAGCATATTCAGCAGCAGAAGCATTGGCAAATATCATTAATTGTGATACCAATAATTGTGACTTTGAATCTGCATCTTGGTCCGCGTTTGAGCTTATTTCAATACAAACACCAGAGTTTTTAGGCCACAACTGATATCCATTTGCTTTTTGTTGAAAGCGACTCTCATCCTTGGATTTTCCTTCCAAAATCTGCATTTTTGATTTCGTTTGGTTGATCCCCAAACTATTACCAAGGATCATTCTACTACTCTCTAATAAGATAGAAATATTGTGTAATTTGAACAAATTTCTGTAATGCTGGTTTTCACAGTTGTTGGTCTTGATACTTTCTATAATTGATTTGTCGTTCAATATTTCATTGACCTTAGTGTATGTGAAACCCTGAGGAAAGTTTCTGGTAATACCAAATTTGATCCTAGTTGTGGCATTGACTTTGTTTTTAACTTCCCTAATAGTATCGGCCTCTAAAATAAAATCAGGATTTTTAAGTTTTGAGCTAATAAAGGAGTCAATGATGCGTTTTGGTAGTTCGTATTCCACAACAAAAGTTCTTGTTTCTTTCCCATCAACGCCTAGTCCAGCAAGTTTTGATATAGTGTATGGTAACATCATTGAAGGACCTTCAGGAAGATATGTGGTTGTACTCTTTTCAAATGCAATACGATCTAAAATCGAGTCTGGTTTTACAAATGAAGTAGGGTTGGCAACATGGACGGAAACAACATAAGAATTTCCCAGTTCACTAATTGATATACCATCATCAATTTCATGCGCATCAGCAGAATCGATACAATACACAGGTATATTACCAAAGTCTTCCCTAATATCCTTCATGGGGTCCTTTTGGTAAAAGTCCTCCATTTGCAATTCATTATTGGGTACCAGTGGTGGGTGTAATGAACCACTGATAGGTTTAGAACCATCCTTATGGGAAGAATCAATAAAATCATAATACTCTTTGCCCAAATCAGACATTAAACTTATCTGTTTATTGGGTAACCTTAAGGATTTGGACCAAATTGCTGGATTTTCAATCATATTGTTTTTATCAAATATTTCATTGAACTGTCGCAACAAATCGTATGCTCTAGATTTGGAGTATTCATATACATAGACGCTATCTTCTTTCTTAGTGGTTTTTAGATGCTTATCGATAGAACGAATAATCGAGACCAAAAATGTTTCAGTAGCAAAATCGTTGCTGAAGTTGCCAATAATATAATCTTTAAACATCTGAATAATTATTTTGTAGTATTTTGGTTCTTGTTGACCTGCTTGGCCTTTAATTCTATTTGCGCAATATTTGGTAAACTCTTCAAAGTTTACTGGGATCTTAAGAAACCTCATTGTCTTTTTTATTGAGTCAGAATGAGTAACAGGTAAAATTGTTACACTAGAAGGAGTATTTTCCGGTCTACTAGTATCAATATTCCAGAGCTGGGGTTGTCTTTTTAATGCAATTAGTAGTGCCAAATACGTTGATAATGAAAAGTTTTTTTGATCAATTCTTGAAGACACAAGCTTTCCAAGAGAGCTTTGATATGTGTTGTAAGATGGCTTTAAATCTTCAATAGGAGATTTCAAGTAATGCATTAATTCAAATATTGATATTGTTCTTGGAGAATTAATTAAATCTCCCATATCATCAAATTGTAAGATACGATATAGGCGTTCAAGCTTTGCCGTTACCACAGGAACTTCATTGAATGCACAAATGGATACTCCTTTTAATGCCTCAGAAAAATAATCACGGGCTGCTAGCGGCACATGATATGTATTAACATCTGTGTCTATCAATAACTGGGAAGATGCTTGTGTTATGACAAAATCACTAGAATCAACTGACTTATCATTAGAATCACCTTGAATGCCTGGTGTGTAGTTCTTGCGGTTTGCTTGTAGTTTTCGGGGAAGGGCTTCAAAAGACCGCGTGAACTTGTCATCAGGAATACCAATAGGAGCAACACCCAGGCATTTTGTCTCTAATTGAACGAACAGCTTAACAAATTCATTGTAAGCTTGAGGGATTACATCAGGAACTCTTAATTTTATAGCTGCCTGAGGCAAAAAACGAACTTCTCCCTCATGGTTGATAAAAGTGTAAGACGAGGAAGTTATATTTTGGCGTATACCAACTACCAAATACAAATCAAAATCGTTTTCGCTCAACATCACCAAATCACCAATGTCTATAGGCTGGTTAATCAGTTGAGGTGAAATTTTGGCTTTAGTTATGAAGTTATAGATGCGCTCTTTTAGCGTCGATTTACCAGGGATCCCCACTAAAGCTTTTGATGCCTTAGCATTCCATTCGGTCGATGGATTTATATATCGCTGAGCGTATCTTTCATTTGCTTCTTCAGATATGTTCTCAAACAAAACCTTATTACTCTTTTGCAAATTTAATTTCGCATTAGAAGGATCATAGTATCCACCTACCGGGTTCCTTTTTTTGGAAGTATTGATTATTGATTTAACATCTCTCACCCGGTCATTTTTGCTTTCAACCGGTGTTGAGGAGCTTCCAAACTCAAGCCTGGGGACAATCTTTTTCAATTCCTTAGGAATAAATGACCCATTTGGCCTTATCAGATATTGAATAGCCGCATTCTTGTTAAAGCGGTTTATTTTTGACAACATCAGAGTCTGCCTGCTACTAGTTTCAACTGTATATGAAATATGAATTTACTGTATATTAGCTGTTCTAATCTATGTCTTCGTATTTTAGAAATTTGAACTTCTTGATCATCTCTGAAATTTTTAAAAATAACTATATGTCACTAAAGTCCTGTATAATACCCAAATTGGAAATCTAAGTTTTTTCTGTACGCGTCATGGTAAATAAACAAGATCAAGATGAGTTTTGCCACTAGAGAACATATATAGACTGTGATGAAGTTAGAGGAGTTGATCCTTGATGGATTCAAGTCTTATGCATCACGTACAGTTATATCAGGATGGGACCATCAGTTTAATGCAATTACAGGATTGAATGGGTCAGGAAAATCGAATATTCTTGACGCTATTTGCTTCGTTCTTGGTATAGCATCAATTTCAACAGTACGAGCATCCAACCTACAAGATTTGATATACAAAAGAGGCCAAGCTGGCGTTACAAAGGCTAGTGTAACAATTGTTTTTAACAACAGTGAAGTTTCCAAATCCCCAATTGGATTCGAAAACTGTGCAATTATTAGTATAACACGGCAAATTGTTTTGGGTGGAAGTTCAAAGTATTTGATTAATGGACACAAAGCACAACAACAAACTGTGCTTAACTTGTTTCAGTCAGTTCAACTTAATATTAATAACCCCAACTTTTTAATTATGCAAGGAAAAATTACTAAAGTGTTGAATATGAAACCACATGAGATATTGTCTTTGATTGAAGAAGCTGCTGGTACAAGAACTTTCGAGGAGCGTAAAGATAAGGCACAGAAAACAATGGCAAAAAAAGAAGCCAAGCTTGTGGAGATTCGGAATTTATTGCGTGAAGAAATTGAACCTAAATTAGAAAAGTTAAGAAACGAAAAGAGAAACTTTCTAGAGTTCCAACAAATACAAATTGATTTGGAAAAGTTATCGCGAATAGTAGCTGCTCATGAATATTTGGCTTTATCGGAAAAATTTACAAACCATTCCAATTTTTTGAATGAGCACGAGGCTCGCTTAACTGCATTGGAGCATGATATTGAGAAACACAATTTAGAAATCAAAAACTTGAACGATGATTTAAATCAAGTAAAAATTCAGAGGGAAAACGAATTGCAAAATGACGGAAAACTCAAGGAACTAGAACAGCGCGAACACCAAATTACAAACGAGCTTACCCGTTTAAGTACTTCCAAAGATATTATTCATGATAATTTAAGCGACGAAGTAGCAAAAAAGCAGAACTTTGAAGTCCAAATAAAAGAAGTTCAGTCAAGTTTGGAAAGTAATTTGGAAGTATACAATACATTTGAAAGCAATTTTAACGAATCTAATGATAAATTATCCATGTTGAAACAGGAATACAATAAAAAAGAAGAATTACTATCTACTTTGTCTACTGGTGTATCTTCCACCGGAAGTATCAACTCCGGATATGCTTTTCAGCTTAATGAGTCCAAGGAAAAGCTTAATATATCAGAAACATTTATCAAAACTTCAACCTTGAAGATTGAGCATTTGAAAAACCAGATAAAAAATGACGAAATTAAATTGACAAGGGCAAAATCAGAAAATGATCTATTATTTAAAAGCGTTAAGCAATATACTTCTGAAATTGTTAAGAAGGAAGAAGAACTAAATAACCAGTTGGGATTTGATCCCAATAAGCTTGGTGCGTTGAAGGAACAGGAATCAACATTAATGAACCATTTAAATAAATTAAAAAGCCAAATTCAGTACATGGAACGTGATATTGGCAATATTGGATTTAACTACTCTAAACCCACTCCCAACTTTAACGACAGTCTTGTAAGGGGCATCGTGGCTCGGTTGTTCAATCTTCAAGAGGCATCAAGTGATAAAGCTTTAGCATTGCAGGTTTGTGCGGGTAATCGGTTATACAATGTTGTGGTTGACAATTCTGAAGTGGCAACCCAGCTATTGGAGTATGGAAAATTGAAGAGAAGGGTGACTATTATTCCTTTGGATAAGATAAGTGCACGGACAATGCATCAACAAACTGTTGAATATGCCAAACAACTAACTCCCAATAAAGTAGAATTGGCGCTTAACTTGATTGATTTCGAAGATGAGTTAATCAAGGCAATGGAATATATTTTTGGTACAACCTTTATCTGCAACGATCCCCATACAGCTAAAACAATTACATTTGATCCTAAAATTAAATCCAGGTCAATTACTTTAGAAGGTGATATATATGACCCAGAAGGTAACTTGTCTGGTGGCTCACGGAAGAATAACTCTTCAATATTGCTTAAAATTCAGCAATTTAATAAAATATCTAATGAGATGGAACAGGTGAACAATGAATTGGAAAGTGTGAGGCAAAAACTTTCAAAAATGGAGTCATTGATTAGTAGTAGCCAGTCATTGCAAAACGAGCTTAATTTGAAAAAGTACGAGTTACTGTTGTTGCAAAAGAAAATGGAAAATAATCCTGCTTCTGTTCTTTTAAAGCAAAATCAAGCTAATGAATCAGAAGTTGAGAGTCTAAACCAGAGAATTGCAGAGGAACTGGAAAAATGCAAGCAATACCGAAATGAGATTATCGCTATTGAAAAGGACATAATGGAGTTTAATAATGATAAAAGTTCTAAATTGAATGACTTGAAACAACAGGTTGAATCTTTGAAAAAAATTGTTGCCAAAAAACAACGTGAAATGGACCTGCAAACGGACAAATTTCAGGTAATCCAAGTTTCGAATGAGCAGCAAAAAGTAGAGTTAGCTAATCTTCAGGAGCTTTTCAAACAAAGCCAAAGAAACATTTTGGAACTAAATTCTAAACAGGACCAAGTGGAGCAAAGCATTGCCCTGTTTAGTGATAAGTTGTCAGTGGTGAAGCTTGAATTAGAGGAGGAAAAGGCCAACCTTTTAGGTTTGAATGAAGAAATTAATGAATTGATCAAAATTATCAAGCAAAAGAATGATTATATTGGTGATTCTAAACTAGAAATACAAAAACTCACACATGAAGTAAACAAATCGGCAGAGATCACGACCAATCTCCGAGCACGATTAGATGGAATTATCTGTGAACATGAATGGGTTGCTGAGCAAAATATATTAGAGAACCTTATACAACAATGGCCCAACATCAACCTTGAGGAAAGTTATAACCAATTAGGTGTGTTACAGGAGAAGTTTCAGCAGATGAAGCGTAAAGTCAATGTTAATATCATGAGCATGATTGATAATGTTGAAAAGAAAGAAACCTCTCTCAAGCAAATGGTCAAAACTATCGAAAAAGATAAGAGCAAGATTGTAAATACTATCGATAAGTTAAATGGATACAAACGTGATACCCTCAATACTACCTACCAAAAAGTATCTACGGATTTCGGGCAAATTTTCGCCGACCTCCTTCCTGGCTCATTTGCAAAGCTTGTACCAGTGAACATGATGGACGTAACAAAAGGACTCGAAGTACGAGTCAAGCTCGGTTCCGTATGGAAACAAAGTCTTGTGGAATTATCTGGGGGGCAACGTTCTCTTATTGCTCTCTCTCTTATTATGGCATTACTTCAGTTCAAACCTGCTCCAATGTACATCTTAGATGAAGTAGATGCTGCATTGGACTTATCACATACTCAAAATATCGGCCATCTAATCAAAACCAGATTCAAGGGTTCTCAATTCATCGTTGTTTCGTTAAAAGAAGGAATGTTTACGAATGCTAACAGAGTTTTTAGAACTCGTTTCCAAGATGGTACATCTGTGGTCTCTGTTATGTAAAATCATATAAACTCTAAATATTATAAACTGTTTATATAGTAATTCTGTAGTTATGTTCATTAGCATCCAATCAACTTTAGTTTTTAAAGTCGTTACAGTCTGGTATGCAGTCTGGTAAAGCCGTTTGTTTTGAAAAAAAATGGAATGAGAATTTTTGAATCACCAAGGATTCAGCAGCAAGGCCGCAAGAGGCATATTTGTCGATTATAAAACTCTTTATTATTCACGAGGCGACCTCTCTGCAGTGAAGAGATAGAGCCCAAAGTAGATAGGTGCAAAGGCTAACTCAAGAAATGGCATATTCCATAAAGATGAGTAGCAGCAGTTTCAAACCGGGATCGGACTTCAAAATGCCTAAACTCCTTACCGGGTCATCAAAAACAAAAGCTGTGGGCACTGTGTTAACGTTTATTACACTAGTGCTCCTCTGGGTAGCACGAAGTGTACTTTCAGGGAGTGGATTGTACTCTCCAGACTTGCGTCGGTTGCCAAAAAATGTTGAGTATTTCGACTTAGCAAACTACGTTGGAAGTGGTAATGGGTGGCAGAGGGAAGAGCGTGTGCTATTCTGTGTTCCTCTTAGAGATGCAGCGGCCCATTTACCTATGTTTTTTGGACATATGCGTAATTTGACATATCCTCACCACTTGATTGATTTGGCATTCTTAGTGTCTGACTCGCTGGATGACACTATGGACTCTCTCAAGCGCCACTTGGTTGAAATACAGACTGATGAAAACCCGAGCATGCCATTTGGTGAGATTGAGATTTTTGAAAAAGATTTTGGACAAGTTATAGGCCAAGGCTTTCTGGATCGTCATGGCTTCGCCGCCCAAGGACCTAGACGTAAATTGATGGCAAGAGCGCGTAATTGGCTTTGGACTGTTGCTATAAAACCGTATCATTCTCATGTATACTGGCGTGATGCTGATGTTGAAACTGTTCCCAGGACTATCTTAGAGGATTTGATGCATCACGATAAAGACGTCATTGTACCAAACGTATGGCGTCCTCTCCCAGACTGGTTAGGTAACCAGCAACCCTATGATTTAAACTCTTGGCAAGAATCCGATGGTGGATTGCAATTAGCAGAGACTTTGGATGAAGATGCATGTATCGTTGAAGGCTACGTAGAGTATCAGACTTGGAGACCACATTTAGCGTACCTCCGTGACCCATACGGGGACCCCGAAGTTGAAATGGAATTAGACGGAATTGGAGGTGTCTCTATTCTTACGAAGGCAAAGGTTTTTCGTTCTGGATCCCATTTCCCAGCCTTCCTGTTTGAGAAACATGCTGAAACAGAAGCCTTTGGAAAATTGAGTAAACGTATGGGCTACCTGGTGATAGGCCTTCCCCACTATGTTATTTGGCATATTTATGAACCGCTGACAGATGATTTAAAGCATATGGAGTGGATGGCTCTCGAAGAAGCTCGCCAAGCCGAAGAGGCGAAGATTAAGAAAGTCTACGACAAGGTATGGGATCAAGCATTTAGCGACGTGCAGCAAGGCTGGTCTAAAGAGCGTTCTATTTTCCTCAAGAATACTGACATGTCAGCCCATCGTCAAATACAGGTAGATTGGGCTGGTGTTGACGATTGGAATATTGATGAACAAACTGGGATCAAGCAATTAGCAGACTTTAAGCCCTAGGTTATTTGGCATAGTTTGCATGATGTATATTAATTTTTGGGCAAATTAGGCTCACAATAAGCTGAATATCAAGCCTTTTACTCTTTATTTTTTATTTTCTATATAATAGATATTTAGTCTTGAACGCCCCCTATAAGCCACAAACAAGATGATGTGTTTGTTAATTGAACCAGCCATCTTGATAACTTCATGATCAAAATCCCTTCCATAGCATAGCCCTAAAATACAAGTTTTTTTCAGTCCTTTTTTTCGTGTCCGTTTTTTCAACCCGTTTTCATCAACCACCAACAAAATTATAATATAATAATATCATTAACAAAACACGCAATATTGTACTTGATGCTTGCTCATCGACCCTATTCTAGCTAAAAACAACAAACAATTTTCTTCTTTCAAGTCTTTTTTTTATATCCTATTGTATGAAATCATGAAAAAAAAGTATCGATGTATTCGTAGTGATCTGGCTTGTCGCACCTAAAATAAAGCTTCTTGTTATTGTTGCTTTGGGAATAGAAATAAATTAAAGCTTTGGATAGTTAATATCATTGCTTAACGATATACCCAAGGTATCGTTTTTTTACCAACTTTGGCAGTTACATTATAAATACAATGCACCCCTGCCTAAAATGTAATCTCACCTGAAATATTTCTAAAACATGCCAAAAAAATAACAATTGCTTACTGCATTTGGTAAATATATCTGGCCATGCTAAATCAATTAGATTCTAGCATATACAATAAGCCCACAATGGTCTATTAATAACCTTGCTAATACTGTTGATGCCCGGCGACATGAATAGAGCGCGGTGAATCTTTTATTATTTTGTGTAATTGAGCCCTCTCCCTGCAAAAAATATCAATGAAGATGTTTCGTTTGATCTTATTTACAGGGTCCTGAATCAGTAAAAAATACAAAATAGCTGTGCCTTTCTTCAAGAAAAACGGTTGTAGCTTTAAACGTTGTCAGTTCAGTCTCAAATATTACTGTAGAATTATAGTATGTAGCATAGTGTCGTATGCCCACTTACCAATCAAGGTATGAAAGAGCCAAGAAACATGCTCTTCAAGTCGCATCGAAATAGGACTGTTTAGAATATATTCGCGGTATTCTTAAGCGCTATGCTTTAACTTCCTTTTAGTATCACAACTGTTGGTTCTACTGTTGTTTGCTATTATGATACAACACCAATGTTTTTTGTAGAGGGCTGGTGTTGTGGTTACTTTCGGTTTCAAGTTTGTAGCATGACTATAGAGATAGCAAAATTTCTTGCAGTAATCCCTTGTATATAAAGACTCTTGGGAATCTTCTATTCAATTTGCTCTTCAGAAAGCTTCACATTCACTTTTTAGTTAGCACTTTCGACAATGGTCAAATTATCTTTAGTGCCCGCATTCGCTTCTATTTTGGCTGCTGCTTCAGCCCGTGAAGTTGCTTGTAAGAACAACGGTAATGAATTTGCTTTGGTGGATTTAGAAACCGGTGTCTGTTCTTTCGCTATTCAGCCCGAACACCCTTCAATCTTTTCATTCACTTCCCCCAGCAAAAATGAGGCTCAGTTTTACTACGCTATCGCTGACAACAATCGTTACTACACTGACATTCCTAATGAAGGTAGAATGATTACTGTTCCTGCCATTCTTTTGTACAAGAAGGGTCCTATCCCTTACAACATGGTGCATGTTATTAATGACAAGCCCGTGAATGGCACTTGGGCACCTGAAGCCAAGAACCTGCAGCAAAAGTTCATTGACAGTTTAATGGGATTGGATGGTGATGTTGTTGGTGAAGTCACACTTGAGGTAGATGACCCCGAAGATCCTTCCGCTACTGGCACTGTATCCAAGTCTATTGAATCCACTGACTCTGAAACTGCTCAAACTCTGGCCCCCACTATCAGTGTTCTGTGCAACACTAACACTTGCCAAACCTTTGAGCCCAGTCTTACAACTATTACTACTGATGGTACTGAAGTTGTCACCACCACTTGGTGCCCTGTCGAAACCGAAACTCTCACTCAACATGTAACCAAGACCATCACTTCTTGTGACCAGAACAGCTGTACTGAGATTCCTGCTACTGAGTCTCTTGTTACCATCACCAA